>CM076581.1:1500540099-1500690429 GCA_034641835.2 Pinus albicaulis
CATGTCACTCTCCCCCTTTGACATCAAGGGCAAAGGGCGGATCAAAAACCAACACACTCTCCCCCTTTGACATCAAGGGCAACGGGCGGATCAAAACCAACATACTCACCCCCTTTTCTCCTCATGTAGAAGAAGCGTTCTGCAGATCTGATGTATACTGAAGTGACCAAGCTCTCCCTGAGTTCATGCTGAATATTTTTCAATGAAGTACATGACTCTATGAACTTCCTATCACCAAAGACTCATACTTACATCAAATATCCAACCAAGTGGATTTACATAAAGACTCAAGTACCCAACCAAGTGGGTTTACACATTTCAACTCAGCTACCCAACCAAGTGGGTTTACAAAATTTGACTCAGCTACCCAACCAAGTGAGTTTACAAATTTTACAAGTCCTTACATGACTGAATATTACAATTTTACAACATGGGTCTCAACAAGACCTTTTCATCAAACTACAAATATAACTTTTAAGACCAACACCAGAAATTCCTCAAGAAAGAGAACATATTTCAGAACTATCATAAGGCCAACACTGCATTATACTCAGCAAAGCTAATGCTCCCCCTGAATCTGTGCAACCAAGAAATCTTTCCAAATGACTAAGGCTCCCCCTTAGTTTTTGCATCCTGAAAACTTCCACCAAAAAATCATCAAGGCATCTTCATCAAAGCATTAGAAACAGAATTATGAGAACTGGAACACCAACAGAGATACCAAACAGTATCAGAGATACCAAACAGCACTGTAGCTGTGCTGAAGAGAGTTGAACCAACCAAAAATCTCCAGCAACCAAACATACGCGGTTTTCTGTGCAGGAACTCACGTATATACGCGACTGTGTTTCAGGAAACCCGCGTATCCCAAGTCATCTTCTAAATTTCAACCAGATCTGATTCTCTGTGAGGCAAATACAGTGTTCAGCTTCTTTCTGAGACATTTGAATGCTTCCCTGGACTACAGATAGATAGAACAGTGTAGTTGTGTCTTCAAGCGTCATCCAACGGTTGTAACATCAGCACAATAGTAACCAAGCCTTCAGATTCTTTGCAGCATCAATACAATCTTTCCAAGAGAGATTCTCATATTAGAACAAAATCTTCACATAGGTGTCAAGCAATCATCCATGTGGTCCAACATCACCATGATCTTCAAGATTTAACATGAATTAACATATGTAGGCAAAAGATCTCTCAACCATAGTAACACACTCTACATGATTTATTTCTGAATCAAATGACATCCAACTCATCCATGTGTGAGTACAAAAGATACTTATCAGCAACTAGGGCTCAAAGACTCATCATAATAAACCATGTACCAAGTCAGCATCATTTGAGCATGAGTATCACAAAAACCAAAGAATAAGCAGTCATATTGCCAACAATGCAATCATTAGTATTCAACCTGCTGCTCCCCCTAAACCAGTGCTCTTCCTTAACTTGTGCAATCTGAAACACCTTCAACCGCAAGTCATCAGCAACAATCTCTGCATGATCTGTCCTTGTCTCTGAATTATGAGACTTTCATCTCAACAACGAATACTCATCATTTAACAAGCATACAGGACTCATCCATAAATTTCAACATAGGACATCAAGTATCATTTCATTATCATGAGTATAACCAGAATAATGCTAACAGTGTAATCATCAGCAGTCAGACTGATGCTCCCCCTGGACCTCTGCTCCAGATCTTCAGCTAGCATATGAATTCTCTTATCATCAATGCATACGTGGCTGTGTCAACTGGAACTCGCGTGTATACGCGACTTTTGTGAATAGAACCCGCGTATGGAAAGTGAAACATAGAAATTTTTCACATTCCTTTATCTCCCCCTGCAAATTTACCTTTTGTTCCTGTCTTTTCTTCACACCAGATGTACTGTCAGAAATACATATAACCAGAATAATCAAATCAACCATGAGAGACATCATACATTGCTCCCCCTATGACGATACATTACTAAATCTCATAATGTATCCCACATCATTCCTACAGTCAATCAGAGAAGTAAGCTTCCAGAATTGGATGACTGCAGTAGGGTCTGAATTCCCTACGTTTCTGATCGGTCCTCCTTCTTTTTCCAAATTTGCTTGAGCTTTCCAACTGTGTGCTGAAAATTGTCCACTTTCCCAGATCTGTTCATCCTACATTCTTTTTCTACATGTCCATACTTGTTACAAGAATAACATCTCATGTGTCCAGAGAAATAAGCATAAGAATCATAATGAGTATTTCTAATCTTCCTCCTTTTACAATCGGCTGCTTTATGTCCATACTTGTTACACGAAAAACAATATCCCTTGAAGAAACCAGAGTACCTTTCTATGTAGGAACTGTTTGATTGAGGCTGAAATGATCTGCTCCTGCAATTTGCTGCAACATGCCCATGATTATGACATTTAAAGCATTCAACTTTATTGACTGATTTCCTTTGAGATTTCATCATTGTTGGTTGACCTTTTGTTTCTTTCAACACTTCAGGTTTTGCATTGACATCCTCTGAATTTTTTGCACTTCCTTGTGAGCTAGATTCTCCTTTAACAGTTTCATGGAAACCAAGACCAAGTTTGATAGCAGGAGACCTTTGATTACTCATAATATTGTCCAAAATGTTAGTACTATCATGAAACCTCAAAAGTTTAACCTTTTCTTCTAATTTACCTTTGAGAATATTTACCTCAACCTCCAAGGCTTGACATTGCTTTGTCATGCTTTCTTCTTTTCTTCTTCCATCTTCAACTTGATCCTTCAGATTTAGAATCTCTTCTTTCAACCAATCTTCATTTCCTTCACATGTTTGTTGCGGCTCTTCATTCTTCTTATTTGATTTTTCCAGATCTTCTTTGAGAGAGATGATTTCTGCTTCAAGGCCTTCCTTTTCAAATGATTGTAGAGGTTCCTTATTTTTCTTACTTGATGCTTCTAAATCTTCCTGAAGACAAATGATTGCAGCTTCAAGTCCTTCATTCTTCTTGCTTGATTTTCCAAGATCTGCTTCTAGATCTTTAATTCGATTGGATGCATAAGTATGAAACCTTTGATACTTGTCCACCTGTCCATTCAACATTTCTATTTGATCTTTCATTTGAGAGGTCATCTCTTTGTAGATAGTTTCTTGTTTATTAGTTGAACTTTGTAGTTCTTCAACTTTAGCCTTGAGAGCTTCTTGTAGATTCACAACTTTACTTTCTCTATCTTCACTATTGTTATTACAGGTGGCCTTCTTCTTTTCCTTCTTTGCCATAAGTATTTGTAGAGCTTCGTCAGAAACTTCTGGATCCATACTGTCACTTTCACTATCATAATCTTTGCACATGCAGTTAAGTAAGAGACAAGAAAAATGATTAATACCTGGTTCATCTTCTTCAATTTTTGCTATACATGATTTCTGTGGTATCTTCTTGTTTCGAGTAGCCTTATTCTTTTGCTTCTTAGCCATGAGCACTTTCAGATCTTGGTCAGAATCTTCTTCATCTTCACTGGATACTTCATCATCATCTTCTTTTGCATAATAAATCTTTCTCTTTTCAAATTGTTTCCCTTTACCATGTTTTTCTCTATAAGGACATTTAGCAGCATAGTGACCAACTTTTCCACACTCAAAAAATTTGAAGGGAAGCTTACCTTTGAATCTTCCAGTACCTAGTTGGAGCTTTCTCACAAAATTCGCTTCTTCTTCATCGGATATATAGCTGGATTCTTTAACAACTTCCTTTTCCTTTCCTTTTGTAGATGCCTTAAAAGCAGGTTCTCTTATTTGAGAAGGACCTCCTTGTCTCATTTCAAAAGCAGTCAGAGTACCATGCAATTGAACAATAGTAAGAGTTTGCAGATCTTGCCTTTCTTCAATAGCTGAAACTTTAGAGTCAAATTTTGAAGTCAAAGATCTTAAGACCTTTTCCACCAGAGTGTTATCAGATATGGTTTCACCCAAATTTCTCATCCGATTTACAATATCATCTAGACGAAGAAAGAAGCTGGCAACACTTTCATCACTATGCATCTTCAAATTTTCATATTCAATTCTAAGAGTTTGGAGTTTTGCACTTTTTACCTTTGTGTCTCCTTCATAGCTTAGAATGATTTTGTCCCATATTTCTTTTGCTGAATGTAGCTGCATCACTTTAGCAAATTCTGATTCAGAAATGCTTCCCAATAAGACATTCACTGCTTTGGCATTGATTTCATACTTCTTTCTTTGAGCTGCATCAGTAGGAATACTTGCCGGGTATTGATAACCTTCTTCCACGATTGCCCATACATCTGCACCAAGACTTTGCAGATATGCTTTTGTTCGTACCTTCCAGAATATTAGATTGCTTCCATTGAATAGAGGTGGCTTTATAGACATTACTCCTTCTTGAATTCCCATTGCGACGGATCTCCTTTAAGCGATCAAGCTTCTGCACAAGGACCCGCTCTGATACCAATTGTTGGGAAAAATACTGAGAGGGGGGGGGTGAATCAGTATTTACTGCATATTCAAAACTTTCACTTTTTCTTGCTTCTAAAACGCATACGCTACTTTCCTGAACCAGACTTGCGTATATACGCGGATACCCTTTATGAAACTCGCGTATACACAGATATCTAATTATGTCATTAATTCTTCACTTAAATCATTCCTTCATTTATTCATCAGATATTCAATAAGCAGTAAACATGTGCAGTAAGAACAGAATAAACCATCACACAAAGCATCACACATGAACACCAGGATTTTTAGGTGGAAACCCAAGTCGGGAGAAAACCACCGCTGCAGTTGCTCGGCCTTCAATATTTTATTATAGAGAAAACATCTTACAACATATGTGCTGGCGCAGACTTGACCAGCACGCAGGCACCCACCTGCGCTCGTTTACCAGCCTCTCCTGGAAGGGAGCTCCAACCCCCTGACTCGTTTACCAGCCTCACCTGGAAGGGAGCTACGACCCCCGATCTCGTTTACCAGCCTCACCTGGAAGGGAGCTACGACCCCCTGACTGAAGGCTACAACCCTCAGCACTACCTTGGACCACGTTTCATCAATTTTCACACTGGATCCAACAACTTCAATAGAACACCACTTGCAGGCCACATTTCATCATATTTTCAGACTGGACCCTTTCCATGCTTTTAAGCACAAACATACATCACCAACAGATACTTATCAACACAGATCAGATAGCAGAAACACAGCAGAACAGATCAGATATTTCATACCCCTTGCTTCAGCAAACCCTAGTTTGCATACGCGCTTTCCCTTTACTGATGTCGCGTATATGCGCGCTTCCGTCCACACAAACCAGCGTATACCTCAGTGTATATTTCATTGCGCATACGCGCTTTTACTTCAGAGAAGCCGCGTATATACGCGCTTCCTCCGCGGCGAAGTAGCGTATAGATCTTCAATCATTACAGAGCAGCATACTTCATCAGATCAGATGTTCAATTCAGATTTACCCTTTTTACTTCAGACAGATGTTCGCCTAGATGTTTGCCTCATCACAGATCTAGGCCTTCCATAAGCAGATCTAGCAGATACAAGTGCATTTCAGATCTAGATCCCCTTCTTCATCATTGGTGCATCATACCTTTAGATTTGTCTTCAAGTGTAACCCTTTCATTCAGATCTACTTCAGAGAGAAGTATTCATTCAAGCTCAGACATCTTGCACCCACACTCATGATTTGCACAATGAATTTCTTCTCCTTATATAGGTTTTTCCTTTTTCAATACCATGAGCCCCCTTTTTCAATACCATGGGCCAAAACAATACCATGAGCCCAAAACTACTTGGACGGGGTCAATTAGGCGGATCATTACCCAATACAATGGGTCAATACCATGGTGGTTACCCCTGGTTTTGCACTTTTTGAGCGCTTTTGCCCATACGCGACTTGGAACGTTCCTTTCCGCGTGCATACGCGACTTCCCTTAGACCAATCCGCGTATACCTAGAGACATACTCTTTTTCATCATAGAATTAGCACATGCTGAATTCCTTTCTTCATTGCCTTCTGTTCATACTGTAGATACATCAGATTTCCTTCATCAAGGAAATATTCTATCAAGCACAACTTCATCAAGTGGGTTGCCTTTCAAGGACAACACTCAGCATCATATTGTCAACAAACATCATATCACATCAGATTTACATCATTTACCAAGTCCATCAAGTCAAGAATAACTTCATCAGGTGGATTGCCATCAAGGACAACACATGCCAATTATCTCATGTCTTCATCTTCATTCGGTGGGTTGCCATCAAGGTCAAGGACAACACTGCGCATCATATTTCCAACGACCATAATGGAAAAATGACAATAGTACTAAACAAAAACTAAAATTTATAAAGGATGGGATGCACTCTATGGAGCATTGGGAGTGAAAGAGAGATATACTTTGGTGCAAATGTAGAATATTTTTATGCACGCAAGCATATTTGAATAAAAAAATATTAAGGGAGTCCCATGTCTCTCTGATGGTAGGACGCGGGGTTCCTTAAAACATCTCAAAGGATCAAAAATATATTTTTGGAAGGAATGAAGAAAGATATTCAAAATTTTGTAAGAGAAGGTCAGGTTTGCATAATAAATAAAAGAGAGATAGTAAAATCTCTGGGGTTACTTCAACCATTCCACATACATATTCAAAGACTAGAAGATATATCAATAGACTTTATTACAGGGTTACTGAAATATAAAGGTAAGTATTACATTTTGTGGTCATTTATATAGACAAATTTTGTAGATTTTTTTTGTAGAGCTCAAAGTACATAAACAACAAGCCAAGTGGCAGAAGTGTCCGTGAAAGAAATTCATAGTCTTCATGGTTTTCCTAAAGTAATAGTAACAAGAAACTTTGGAAATAATTATTTAATATGAGTGGAGAAACACTAGTTGCCATGAGTTCTACATATCAAACACAATCAAATGGTCAAACAAAAATAGTTAACAAATGTTTTTAAGGTTATCTACAATGTTACTCTTTAGAAAAGCAATCTTAATGGATGAAGTGGGTTCCTCGAGGAAGAATGGTAATATGATACTATCATACTACCTATCACACATCTACTAAAATTTCCCCATTTAAGGCCCTTTATGGATATCCAACTCCTAGTATCTCATACTTTTGCAAGATAAGTCCAAAGTATAGGAAACAGAGTCACATATGGAAAATACTAAAGAAACTTTGAAAATTATTATGGAAAACCTTCAAATGACATGAAACATGATAAAACAACAAGAGGAACAACATTGAAGTGAAAGATAATTTGAGGAGGGTAATTGGGTATTTTTTAGATTATAGCATTATAAGCAATCTTCATTCAAGAAAAAGAAGAATAAAGAATTAGCTCAAAAATGCAATGTGGAAAAATTCGAAGTCGGGATTAAATCGGCAAGGGTCCAAAAGTTGAAATACTCGATAAAGTCAGGAATTTTTTGAAAAAGTCGACAGAAAGTCGGCAAAACTAAAAAAATACAAAAATATTCATTTTTGGAAAAAATCCTGATTTTTTCAAAAAAAATTAAAAAATTATTAAAGAAACTACCTCACTCAAGATTTTTTCGAAAAATTCGGCAAAAACTTGGGACTTCGAGGATAAAATCGTGACTTTTTCAGGGATGAAAAATTAGGCAAAAAGTCGGCCGATAAAGTCAGCTCCGGGAAAAATTCGGGATATTTTCAAAAAGTCGGGACTTTTTGCCGACTTTTTCCACACTGCAAAACTGTTATGGCCCTAAATAATTATTCATAGGATTGCACAAGTGGTATAGAAGTTATATTTTCCTTCTTCTTGCATTCATAAGGTTTTTCATGTATCTTGCCTAAAAAAGGCTTTGGGAAAAAATATGCCAATGTAAATAGAACTTCCAAAATTAGATGAAGAATGAAAGTTGATTCTTGAACCACAAAAATTATAGATAAACATTATGTATCTCTTTGACATATAAACATTATGAAGTACCTAATCAAGTAGAAGAATATTCCTATAGAATAAGGTACATGGTAAAATGATCAATTCGTGATGAAATACCCACGGCTAAAGGGTTTGTTTGAAGTTTTGACAAAGGTTTTGTTATATGTTTTATATAACGCACGGCGGAATAATTTTGTTGTTTGTTAAGGTCCCACACAATGATCAAATTTGAAGGGCAGGTCCGAATTTCAATTATAAGGGCATATATCTATGTCGCCCTTCCATAATGAAAAGCTTTAAGAAAAAAACTTTTCAATTGACCACAATAAATTATTTTTACATTTCATTTTCAGAAAGACAAAACCATCAATCTTTATATTAATAAAAGATTGTTACATATACAACAATGAAGAAGGCTCCATATTTCATTGCTTAAATATCTCATTGGCAATGTCAACATAAGTCTTGAAGACACTATTATAAGAGTTTGGATACATACCATCGGGATATAGGAGATTCTTATGTGTCAGATTGTGTAATGCAATTTTGACTTTGTCTCACAAGGAGCAACAGCATGGAGGTCTGGATTTTTCTTATAGAACTTTATTATTATTATTTGAAACGTTGTTTATAGATATGAATACAACAATGAAATTATGAGCATGGTGGAAAATTAGTCAAGCTCATGATGCCAAACCATGATGATGTAAGTTTGAAATTTAACATTTTTACATGTTAAAGACAAATAGTCAAAATCACTGACAACTTAGTATGCCATAATTAATAATCATTCCCTGTTCACTTTTGTTAATAGGTTTATGTCAGACGATGATGCAGGGGCATTAGGCACTAGCCAGCAATGTAGGAGGTTTTGTCCACAGGTTGTGGCTAGGAGGGTTCGAAAACATTTGAGTTGTAACAGCTAGGTGTCAATACCTCAGCTGACTGTATTACTTAGACTAGTTAGAGTTGTAGGAGTCGAACAATTTCAGTTAGTTGAATTATTATAATTAGACCTTTTGATTTCTATAACGGTCCTCTCATAGGTACCGAAGAGCCATATGTTATGTATATAAATTGTAATTCCTCGGATGAATAAAAGTAGAGAGGGAAGAGGAGAGTAGAGAGGGGATTTCTGCAATAAACCTCTATGTGTGAACAATTGTTTCCAGTTAAATGATTTCCAAGATTAGTTTCCATTGAATTATCTCGAACTGCTAATTGTGAAGAATTGTTTAACTGTGAGGCGATTGGGTACTAATAATTCCATTCTTCTGTCTTTTAATTCTCTTAAATTTTTGGATAACCTTGTGAATTCACCCCACCCGAAGGCGAGGTCTGTGTAGAGAACCGGGGTCGTGAACACTGTTCAAATATAAAAATCCCGCTTAATAAAGAGACAAGATTGTTGTGCTTTCGGAACCTGACCTGAGAATTGGACATGAGTTAACAAACAAAAGGATAGCGGAACCAGACTTGCACCCATGGTCAAGCCCTGTACCAAAACCACGAGCGGAATCACAAAAGCGGGTTGCCCATATCGCACCGCTTTTGCGGAGTAGGCGGTATTTTCTATTCATGAGCGATTCCATAGGGAATGTGACACGTGGTGAAGTGACCCCCGGAAAACCACCATTTAACCCGCGCCATCGCACGTTAAAGCTCGACGTTGGAAGCCGAGCGAAATTGCCAAGAGTCGTTGATTTGGAGAAGGGCCATCGGACGGTGGTCGCACGTTGAACTTGCCCGGAGGTTAACTAAGGTGTGCGGAAGATATCTAGGTACGATACGAGTGTTTGATTGGTTATTGATATATATAGGAGGGGCCGGAGTATAATGAAATTGTTTAATTAAACGATTGGTGGATAATTATCATAAGTCTGGATTGTGATTGTTGTAAGGCTGGGTGGTGAAATATAAAGCCGAAAGTTCATTACAAGTTATTTATTTAAAAAGAAACGTGGAGTATAAATACAAAGTGTTGAAAGTTAAACATTGGTTATAAGGCTTGGAGATAATATAAATTAAAGTCTAACCATTGTGGATAGTATTTATTTATCAAATTCTACGAATTTGATAAATAAACCCGAAGAAAGAAGAAGTCAATTAAGACTCAGGCTGGAGGAAAAGAATGAGGTAAACCAAGGGAAAATGCTGAAAGAGCGATTGTAGACACACCATCTCTCCTCAGGGGTCCAATTTCAGTTTTGTTGCGTCACACGATGATCTCTCTTCTCTGGCATTTACTTGTATTGAAGATCACTATTCTAGGAATAAGGAGTTATTTTCTCCAAAAATAACCCTAGCCAAACATTGACAATGCATCAAGGATATATTTCTATGCTTCATAAGTACATATGTTCTACTTCTAAATCATGTCTTGGAAGTGGTTGTTTTGCTGGAAATTATTCACCAGTTGGTTTCATACCAAAGTGTTTTTCTCATTTTCAGCATCCAATACATGAAAAAGATAATGGTTTAAAACAACATAAATATTTGAAATTTTGTAAGAATTGTCTGGCACACCTTGAATATTAATTTTGAATTCAAGTGCATGATCTTGTATAGGATCAAGTGTCATTTTGAATACCAAATGTTTCACAAGAAACTTCTCAACATGCTACCCTGCAGTAAGGATTAAATGACAATATTGCATCAACTATTTCCATAATAAAAGTGCACCTTGGCCATAAGACTAAACAACTACAAATGTTGTAGATCTAACAAGACCACACAATAAAATGTATTCCACAAGGCCAATACTGTATGAAAAATGAAATGGAGTTTGCAACCAAAAATACCTTAGGCAACTAATTCAATTAGATACACCAAACCATCAGCAAAGAGGAAAACCAACCTACTTGGCCCCAATATTTTCAACTGGGTCCTCTAATTCAACCAATAAAAAGGCTAAAACCATAGCATTGAGATACATTTCATTACACTGTCAATAACAATAAAATTTGACTCAGCCATAACCCTTTCCTTTTATTGTTGTGAAAATTTTATGCATTACTTTAATATTGAATTATGAATTGTAAAGGAACTTACAAAATGTGACATTACGAACCTGGTCAAGCACACAAGAAAAAATATCCTGGACATGACCCTGGTTGACAAGTTGTATTGCTCATGATGCAAGAGGATTTGTACCTGCACTACCAAGTCAATAAAAATCCATCATTATCTATACAATAAATACAAGTAATTGATGTAGTATTTTTTACTCTAAGATGCATTCTTATGATAATGTTAGAACATATGTTGAAATGTCAAAACATACCTGAATAAGCTCCTCTTCGTTTCAAGAACAATTTATTGGAGTCGCATGAACTTGGAACAAGCCTCCCACGATCTGAAAGAGTAGCAACTAAGTCAACGGTGACTTTTTTGTTGCTACGCTGGATCAAGGGAGGTTTGCTCCAAGATTAAATCGCTCCAATAAATTATTCTCTACTAAACAGGGCCAACCACGTGAAGGTGGAAGCTCTTATGGCCCCTCCCCCCCTCACATCACTCTCAATTCCCCAATACCAAATCTATATTTCATTTTTTACTTTCATGAGCATAAAAAAAAATATTCAATAACTAATAAAAAAACAATTCAACAAAAAGTACGCAAGGAAACATTGCAATTAATGCT
Source organism: Pinus albicaulis (assembly GCA_034641835.2). Taxonomy (NCBI): domain Eukaryota; kingdom Viridiplantae; phylum Streptophyta; class Pinopsida; order Pinales; family Pinaceae; genus Pinus; species Pinus albicaulis. Next base: position 1,500,551,656 of record CM076581.1, read on the forward strand.
TGACATAAAAATAGTATGATAAATGAGTTTTTTATATAACGCAAAAAACGTTCCAAGTATGGTAGCGTTTGTCTTATAATAATACAATATTTTACATTATCGAATTTTCTTTTTCTTCTTCCTATTTTTAAAGCTCCTAATTACATCATCAATATCATCATGCTCTACTCTTGTTTCGTGCCTTTCGACCCGCACTGCTAACCTAGTTGCGTAGTCACGATGTCTGGTCTCATCCAGTGACGGGGCATCGCCTACAAAAACAGATAATATTAAATTTTAATTGTCAGTTTTTAAATATCATTGAACTAGTTCGGTAATATTAATTAAAAAAATTGCAATGATATTATTTACCTGGTGCACCAGTTGTCGCCGCTGACCTAGTTGCATAGTCACGATGTCTAGTCTCATCCAGTGATGGGGCATCGCCTACAAAAACAGATAATATTAAATTTTAATTGTCAGTTTTTAAATATCATTGAACTAGTTCAGTAATATTAATAAAAAAAATTGCAATGAGATTATTTACCTGGTGCACCAATTGTCGGCGCTGACCTAGTTGCGTAGTCACGATGTCTGGTCTCATCCAGTGACGGGGCATCGCCTACAAAAACAGATAATATTAAATTTTAATTGTCATTTTTAAATATCATTGAACTAGTTCGGTAATATTAATAAAAAAAATTGCAATGAGATTATTTACCTGGTGCACCAGTTGTCGCCACTGACCTAGTTGCGTAGTCACGATGTCTGGTCTCATCCAGTGACGGGGCATCGCCTACAAAAATAGATAATATTAAATTTTAATTGTCGGTTTTTAAATATCATTGAACTAGTTCGGTAATATTAATAAAAAAAATTGCAATGAGATTATTTACCTGGTGCACCAGTTGTCGCCGCTGACCTAGTTGCGTTGTCACGATGTCTGGTCTCATCCAGTGACGAGGCATCGCCTACAAAAACAGATAATATTAAATTTTAATTATCAGTTTTTAAATATCATTGAACTAGTTCGGTAATATTAATAAAAAAAATTGCAATGAGATTATTTGCCTGGTGCACCAGTTGTCGCCGTTGGGACTGTTGCCCTGTCTTCCTCTCTGGTGGTAAGATCCTCAAGGGAAACATTCTCTGTCATTTAAAAAAAAAAACGTTATAAGGACAACCATCAAGGTATAATTAGAAAAAATTATAAGTGGAAATTAATTACCGTCACGACCCTCACTGATAGTAGCATTGTCGGCTTGGTCCCTACTACAATGATCAGGTTGCACGTGAGGATCATCTACATTTGGCTCTAAAACTGGGTTATTTGCGTCGTCGGTAGTGTTGCTCCCCTGATTTAAACAAAGTTGTTAGACATTAAATTTATGGACGAAAACAAACATATTGAAAGGTTAATGTTTTACCTTATCAGGCATTATGGATCTTGGGACCTGCCCCAAGCTTCTGCGACGTTCAACTACAGCTTGATAGCCGAAATGGAAAGCGATATTTTTATCTTCCTCTGTAGTTTCTGTTCCGAAGTCATCACCCTACATTACATATGATTGTGTATTTTTAATCATATTTGATAGGATTAAAAAACGTTGGAAGGCGATACAATTAATTATAAGATGTTTAGCTACTTAATTACAATTCTTGCGGCCAATTTCAAGTAGCCGCCCTGGCCTAGCTTGTGATGGCCCTTTTTTCAATCCTAGCTTTGGTTGCCTTTGAGGTGTCAGGCAACCTAGCATCAAAAGATTAAAGTCAGATATGACGTAGCACACTTTTATTTTAGACATAGATAAAATTAAAGCTATTGAATTAAAGTTGTAATTTACCTTGCGGGTCCAGTTGGCATTTTTCCTTCTTTCTTTGCCCTTTTCTCTTTTCCGTCATGGATGAGTGCTCTCCACTCACTCTCTGGAACTGCGAGAGGACGCTCATATCTAAGGTTAAATTGCAATTGCGTCCTATAGGTGTCCCTGGTATATTTCAAATATTTGCCGGCTACCCGAGCCACCGTTGTTCTGTCAAATGTGCCGACCCCAAAAAGGGCTTCTAGATAATCTAGAAGTTCTTTTTTCAGGTTGGAATTCTGGGAATTCCACCCTATGCGTATGGTTGGGCCAAAAATTACCAACGCATGGCTCTCCAAAAACCTGTAGAACTCATTGTTTCCTACACAGAAAAAAAGAAGAAGATATTATCATTAATTTAAAAATAAAAATCGTGATAAATATGTTTTAGATAAAGTACATGAAATAGTTAAAATATTAAAATTTACCTGGGGGTTGTACATGCTTTATAGGGACACCTTCATCGTTCACCAACAACGTGCCATTAATGGTCCCTGTGGAGCTGACACGTGTAGCTCCAGGAAACGCAATAATGTAGTTGGCCATATCGGCCTCATCATTGCCAACACGTTCAGCGGTTGGCTGGGTGTCTGCTTGGGCAGGGTGTGTTTCTTGGCTAGCACCTAAAGGAGTAGAAGGTGTACGAGAGGGTTGTTGGGCAATCTCTTTCCCTTGTGTCCCACTACCACCAACACCGGGTTCAGCAAATGCCAGAAAACACTACATACAAAAGAACTTTTTGTTATTTTAGTCAATGTAAAAATTAAAAATCAAACTATCACAATTCATCTCATGCAGAACAAAAAAAATATCCTTTTGACTTTTTATTATTACCTGATATCTTTCTAGCTGGCTCATAAGTTGTTTTATCTTCTCTTCTGTTTCAGGTGTTTGAGGTGCGTCTATCAAAGTATTAAATTCCGACCTTGCATCTCGTGCCTTTTTTTGCAACAAGAACACTGGAGATAGGGATGAAGAAAGCTCTTCCTCAAAGAGGGAATCATCAGGCGTACCATGGCTAGGTGTATGCATATTTGAACAAAATTAATATTATTTCAATTATCTAAATAACTAAAATACCTGAAGATAGAGAAATGATGGCACTTTACATGTTCTTCCGTTGGCCTCTTTCCGCGATCATCCCGTCTCTGGGTTGTTCCTGCACTGCTCTCATCAGTCTTCCACATTGCAATAAAATTATAAATGTAAAAACTTGAAAACAATATCTAACTTGAAAACACAAAATGAAAACTGAAATAATTTCTAATAAGACATCGAAAGACAGAGTTAGAGTTTCAAATATGCCTTGCATTGAATTCAGTCCTGGAAACATGTCATTGCACATTAAGGCACCCAAACAAGAGAAGAGTTGACAATGAAGACCTTATTGAATATATTGTTGGAGCAACTTCTAGTAAACTTGTTGTGAAGACCTTGAGGACATTTTTGGAGCAACATTGTTGAAGCGGATGGTATAGCATTGTTGGAGACGATCTTGAAGGGCCTTGAAGTGAAGCTTTTGGAGCAACTATTGAAAAATCCTTAGAGAATTTAAGTAAGGCACTTTCTATCTTCCATCACCTTTTTCCTTTCAATATCCTTTAAACTATTTTGTTGATATTTAATGTTTGAAATCACATTATAATTCCTTGATTATATGTGTTTGGGGACTAGAATAATTTCACACTAAACCATGCAAACTTAAAAGTAACTTAACAGATCCATAAAGTAATAATAATCATAATTCCTAATTTCCTATTATACGATATGATGCAAATTATTCAAACATGAAGCAATGAAGACATGCAATGTCTGAATTTCAAGATTTATGAACCAATACAAGAAGTTAGAAACTACAACTTTGATTCAATACTCTGTGTCCTAACTCCAGGAAGGAATCTAGTTTGTAGTACAAAACATGCATCGTGTATTATCAATTCTTAATTGACAACAACTAAAGGTCATCTACCTCATCAATTCCTTCCCATTTTGTGTTTTTATGTTATATTCCTTATAAAAGTGTCAAATTTCTCTCAAAGTAAGCAACCCTTGAATAAAATAAAAAATAGTTGAGATATGATTGAGAAATGGTCATTTATTTCTTGAAAGGATCTTCACAATTTCTTTGGTTGTTTTTCATCTCAAGAAACAAGAAATGACCTAAGAAACTATCGTGATGTAATATAAGAAACAACACGGTGCAATGCCCATTTTCAAAGCCAAATGATGTCCATTGAGGACATGGCCTTTATTTGGTTCCTGTTTCATAGGAGTTTCGGGTAGAAATGGAACTTTTTTGTACCATTTCCAGTAGTAAAAAGGGAAAACCTTCTTTTTCCATGGGAAATAACTTACCTTTCCTTTTTCAAGATAATCTAAATCACAAAAAATATGAACTATACTGCACACATTCTTGGATAATGTGAAAGTGGAAAAGGAATACCCTACACAAGTGATGCACACATGTACATTTGAACACTAATAGATTTTTGTAGTTGAAATGCAACACTTGTTTTCATTTAAATGTAGGATTTTTAAAGCAGGGAGAAATAATGGCTGCCAAATTAATAAGCGTTTCTTTGGGAAAAATTTAAATCTTGTATTGGGTGATGAAGATAATAGAGGGTATTGAATCTTGATTCTTGACATCTAGAGAGAACCCTACGGCCTAACACAATCCAATGGAATTGACCAAAAAAACCCAAATAGAGTCAACCCTACTATAGGAGGAAGGGCCTGCAGTAAGAACTTACCATTTTGCGAGGCGGGGGCGAATCTTTGTTACGCAGGCGAAAAGGGCGAATGCGGGGGCAAATGTTGTTCTGCGAAGCTGAGGAGCGAATCTTTGAGGGAGAATGTTGTTACGGGGCGAGGGCAGATGCGAGGGCGAATGTTGTTACGCAAGAGCGGAGGGCGAATGCACGCGTGATATCGAGACGTTAATGTAGCACACATGTACATTTGAACACTAATAGATTTTTGTAGTTGAAATACGTACTTGTTTCATTTAAATGTAGGGTTTTTAAAGCGAGGAGAAATAATACGTGCCAAATTAATAAGTGTTTCTTTGGGAAAAATTTAAATCTTGTATTGAGTGATGAAGATAATAGAGGTATTGAATCTTGATTCTTGACATCTAGAGAGAACCCCACAGACTAACACAATCCAATGGAATTGACCAAAAAAACCCAAATAGAGTCAACCCTACTATAGGAGGAAGGGCCTGCAGTAAGAACTTACCATTTTGCAAGAGCTGAGGGCGAATGTTGTTCTGCAAGAGCTAAGGGCGAATGCTGAGGGCAAATGTTGTTCTGCAAGAGCTGAGGGCGAATGTTTTTCTGCAAGAGAGGAGGGCAAATGTGCGCGTGATATCAGACGTTAATGTAGCTATTGCGACGAATACGAAACAATAAAATCATTTTTATGTAGCGTGCATATAAGTTTCGTATTTGTATTTAGCGCACATATAAGTGTTGTTATACCGACGGCGGAAAAGGCGTCACTATTGCGATGAAGGCCTCCAAACGTCGCAATTACGACACTTAGACATTGTGTCGCACTTGCGACGTTTAGAGGCAGTCGTCGCAATAGCGACGCATTGGGCCATAGTGTCGCAATTGCAACGTCTTCCTCCAAACGTCGCAATTGCGACACTTTTCTAAGTGTCAGTATTGCGACACTTTTCTATAAACGTCGGTTTCGTGCGGGATGGAAAAAATTTGGGGAAATTTCCGACATTTGGTCAAAAGCGTCGGAACCAAGTGTCGGAATTTCCGCCAAATGTAGTAGTGTCTTATAAGAATAACTCGGGAAACTGAGAGATAGTTAGTTAGTTTATTTTTTATTGTTAAGTTGTCCAAGACTGTAATACTCTGTTTTTGAAGCGTTTTCCTTTAATGATAGAAGAACAACTTTAATACATGATCTGAAGCAATCTTGAGGAGATTCGTGTGCTAATCTGGTGGTAGAGGGCCCCTACTGCCCAAGAGGCTCTGTGCATATTGTTTAGATAAGTAACTTTAGCTCTGTTTCGTTCCTAATTTAGGCAGTTTTCTGAACTTTATGTTTTATGCTCACTTACATCGAATGTTACAGCCAATCTTGTTCTTATGAATTGTTCCAAAATATCACTAACACTGAATGAGATAGAGCTGCATTATTTCAGAGATTAATTGCATTTTAGTTCAGCTGTAGTATTTCGGAGGTTAATTGCATATTAGTTCGGTTCCGTTTAATGTATTTTAAGTTTTATTAGCTAGTTGTATTCTATTTCTGTTAAATTAGACTTAAAGGCCTTCACTATTTACAAAATGCTCTTGTTCTTAATCTCTGCTAATACATCATTATCATAGGAACAAGAATTTGTAATGTCATTTTTAAGTCTTGACTGTTCTGCAATTTCTCATAATTTTACAAACTGCCTTTTTCCAAAACTATTCCAAAAGATTTCTAACCCTTGAATGAGGCTTAATAGTGACATTTTGAGTTGCAGAATGGATTAATTTTAGTGTCATAAGTTAATTTAGAGTAGGGTTCCTTACTATGTTGTAGATAATCTTTTCCAAATGTGTTCCAACAAATTTCTAACCATGGATGAGATTTTCTCTGTGATATTGTAAGTTGTTGTTTACTTAGAAGAACCTCATTGCATTAAACTTATCCTTTTCTCAAGTTGTTCCAACATACTTCTAATGAAATGAATTGGACTGAGTTCATGTTATGATTTATTTTTCTTGTCAAGTTTTGCAATCTGTGAATTAGCATTTTCTGTTCTTAGGTGCCATACATAGTTTAGAATAGATTTTGCTCTGTTTTAGTGTGACCAATAACTTCTCTTTACCAACAAATTAGTTCTTTTCCTCTTAGCATAAAAAAACAAAACCAAAAACACTAAACACAACGAAGTAGGAAGCAGATACCTAGGCACATATAGTGCACTTCACTTCAACAATTTACTAGCCCTGGTTGACAATTTATGACATCAATTTAGGAACACTAAGTTGAGCAGACATTTTGGCGTCGTTGCCGGGGAAGTGTAACTAGGTAGCCTTGTTTCTTACCTCCAAAAAAAAATGATATGCGTAGAGAAAGAAACTCAAGGGGTAGATTCATAAGAAGCAAAAGCTTGATTTCTAGAACACCACTTGTTCCACCAAGACCAAGAGGCAACACACCTCCAAATCAAACCCACATCCCATACTCCACTGATCATAGACTTCCAGAGGACTTAAGATCAGACATTCCATCAGAAAGACCTTCCACTTCATGCACTGAACGTGTCTTAGAAGAAGATTCAAGGACCCTTGCTAGAGACCTAAACTTTTCCACTTCCACAGGAGAATCAACCATGGCAGAAGAAGGAGGAGGAGGAGTCTTTAATGGAGAACATACACTATTTGGAGGGGGTAGAGGTAGAGGTAGAGGAGAAGGAGGTAGAGGTGAAGAAGGAGGCAGAGGAAGAGGTGGAAGGGAAATGGTAAGATCTTTTGGGTTTCCTATAGTAGATTAAGAAACCAATGCAACTATGAAAAACATTTCACCCTTTGTCCTTCCAAACTTTTATGGATTCAAAATTGAAGATCCTGAAACCTTCCTATTTGAATTTGAAGTCCTATGTAGAACCTATGACTACTTACAAGATGCTCAAAAAATTAAACTATTCCCTTCAACATTGAAAGGAGCAGCATTAAAATGGTTTATGAGTTTGATCAACAGTTCTATTAGGACATGGGAAGACATGAAACGTGAATTTATAGAGAGGTATTTGGATTACTGTATGCCATTCAACCATAAGGAGGAAGTGTTTAAAATGCTACAAAAAGAGGATGAAAACCTGGAAGATTTGTTGGAGAGGTTTAACTACAACATCAAAAGAGTAAAAATGGAAAACTTAGACTAAGATACCTTGAAAGCTCTCTTGTTGAAGACAATTAGGGATGAATGGCTAGATATCCTTAATATGATGGGAAAAGGGGATCACATTACCTGAAGTAGCTGAATTATGTATCAACCTTTTAAGAGGGAAATCTAAAACTATAAAAGGACCAAGAGACCCTGCTCTTGCAAGGGAAAGTAAGTCTGCTTCTGGGACAATGAGTAGGGTAGAAATAAGACATATGCTTGATGAATTCAAATCTGAAATTTTAGGAAGTCTTAGTGAACAAATAGACACCCTTAAATTACAAAACAAGAAAAAAGCTGAATCTGATGCCTTAGCAATCTTTTGTCCCAAATGTAAAAGAAGCATGCCTTGAGAGAGTGCCCTTTGGATGAAAAAATAGTAGAGACTTGTGTAATTTGTTCAGAAAAACATGAGACCAAGAGTTGTCCTTCACTTCTTGGCCTTAAAGCTGTCTTTCAAGAAGAAACCCCTACAAATTTCACAGAATCTCTCAATTTTGTCTCTAGGAGGCCTTAGCAAGGACCTCAAACACAAGGATTCCATGATCAGCTATATAATCAACCCCCACCAAATTGGAATTCTTGGTAGCAACCTTGGCCCCAATTCCAAAATCAATCTCAAACTTGGACACAAGGAGCAAAAAATCCTCATGGAAGATACTCTCAGTACTATCAATATCCACCATCCTATCCACCATATTCACATTTCCCTCCTCAACAAAATCTTCAACAAAATCCTCAATAGAATCCTCAAAATCCACAACATCAAAATTCACCACTTCCATTACCATTTCCTCAGAAAACAAATCAGTTGCCTTCCCAACCCATACCAAACCCCAACTATAAAAATCCTCAGAACACATACATGATAGAAGGCCAACAGTTTCCAACCTATTTGATCACTCCTTTAGACCTTAATGATGTTCAACTTAGGTTTGGAAGAATACTTGAAAAGAAGAAACCTTCTGTAATCATACAAGAACAAAACAACTCTGAGGAAGATTATCTACGGGTAAATAAAAGTCTTGGAGAAGACACATCTTTTCAGGACTCAAATATTGAAAAATCAAAACAAAAAGAACCAATAATTCCAACTCCTATATTAGACCAACCATCAACATCTATCTCTACACCTCCCTTTCCAGAAAGATTACAAATTGATAGGGGTGTAGAAAAACAAATTATGGTGCCTAATTATGATTTCATAGATGAGCTGAGAAATGTTTGTATTAAGATTCCATTATTACAAGCTATAAAGGAAATTCTAATTTTAGCAAAAACAATAAAGGAGTTGAGCATGAAAAAAACAGGAAAAAGAATCAAAGAGACAAAAGAAAATTCAACTTGGGAAAAAATGTGAGATATCATGATGGGTAAGATTGCTATTCCAAAGTATCTAGACCCAGAAAATCCAGTTGTTAAAATACACATCAATGGAACTAAAATTCAAAACACACTTATTGATTTAGGAGCAGCAATCAATATCATGAGTAGACAAATCATGGATAAACTGAAACTTCCTAATCTTATTTTTACACCCACATTATTACAATTAGCAGACAGATATGTAATCAAACCTGATGGGGTAATAGAAGAAATTCCTGTGTCCCTAGATTCTTGGGAATATCCTATGGATTTTATGATCCTAACTCCTAAGAATAATCTAGGAGGGCATCCTATTATATTAGGAAGACCTTGGTTAGCTACATCTGATGCTTTCATTAGTTGTAGATCTGGTGATATGTACATCTTTGATGGTAGTTCAACCAAGAAATTTACCTTGTATCCTCTAGAAAAAACAATTACAGAATTAGATGATACTCAGTGGATTGAGGATGAAGAAGACATACAACCTCTCTTCACAATTTCAGAAATTAGTGAAGATGGCCAAATTCTAAATACCTTAGAAAATTTTGAATCCTCTTCGGAATACAAACATGAACAATTTCAAGAAGAATTCAACATTGAGTTTTTATCATCCAGACAAATTTCTCTTTAATCCATGGATAAATTTGGCAGCTCTACAATTGAGATATTTCCAGGCAAAAATTTAAACATAAACAAGAACCTAGAGAAATCTCAACAAGAAGAGCTAGTCAAGATATTACAGAGACATTCTTCTGCATATGCATGGGAGTACACTGATATGAAAGGGATAAGCCCTAAGACTTGCACTCATCACATCTACATAGAGGAAAATTGTAAACCAATCAAACAACCTCAGAGACGGATGAATCCAAATCTTAGGGAGATTGTTAAAGAAGAATTGCAGAAATTGTTAAAAGTCAACTTTTCTATCCCATTTCAGATAGTCAGTGGGTTTCTCCTTTGGTAATTGTGCCAAAGAAAAATGGTAAATGGAGGGTATGTATTTACTACCGGGAATTAAACAAAGCTACTCTTAAAGATCATTTTCCCCTACCTTTCATAGATCAGGTGTTAGATACATTAGCTGGAAAAAAGTACTTCTCATTTTTAGATGGGTTTAGTGGTTATAATGAAATTCAAGTAGTACTTGAAGATCAAGACAAAACCACATTTACCTATCCTTGGGGTACCTATGCTTACCGAGTATTGCCATTTGGACTATGCAATGCACCTGCAACATTTCAAAGGGAAGTACTAGGAATATTTTCAGATCTAATACATGAATGTGTAGAGGTATATATGGATGATTTCACAATCTACGGAAACACATTTGAAGAAGCCTTAGCAAACTTGGAAAATTTTTTAAAGAGATGTAAAGAAGCAAATATTTCACTAAGTCATGAGAAGTGTTTTATGATGTTTATTGAAGGAATTGTTTTGGGGCATCACATTTCAGGGGATGGGATTAGAGTTGATGAGTCAAAAGTTGAAGTCATCTCTAACTTATCTATTCCAAGTTGTCAAAAATATGTTAGGAGTTTTCTAGGATTTACAGGATATTATCGGAGGTTTATAGAAAACTTCACCAAGATAACATCTCCACTCTTCAAATTACTTACCAAAGATTGTGAATTCAAATGGAATTCTGATTGCCAGTTAGCCTTTGAAACCCTGAAAACAAAAATTTCTGAAGCACCTATTTTAAGGGGACCTAACTGGAAGTTACCTTTTCATATCTCAACAGATGCCTCAGATACAGCTCTAGGAGCAGTATTGGGACAAAAAGACCTGATTCCTTATGCCATCTACTATACTAGTAAAAATTTGACTCCTGCAGAGTTAAACTATACTGTAACTGAAAAAGAGTTTTTAGCTGTTGTTCATGCCATAAACAAATTCAGACACTATATAACAGGCTATGAAACTTTTGTTCACACGGATCATTCTGCAATTAGATACTTAATGAACAAATCAATTACTAATGGCAGAGTTATAAGATGGTTATTGCTTTTACAAGAATTCAACATTACCATTCTAGATAGGCTTGGAAAACAAAACACAGTAGCTGATTTCCTATCTAGACTCCAAAACATCAAAGACAATACTCCAGTTGAAGATCAATTCCCTGATGAATATCTTTTTGCAATTTCTACTCAAACTCCTTGGTTTGCTGACATTGCTAATTATTTAGTTTCAGGGAAATTTCCTTCAATAATGAATGCAAGAGACAAAATAAATATCATTTATGACAGTGAAAAATATTCATGGGTTGCTAATGAGTTATACAAAACAGGTCCAGATTTTATCATTAGGAGATGTGTTCGGGAAGATGAGATGCCTAAGATCCTCAAGGCATGTCATGATGAACCTTGTGGCGGACACTTTGCTGATAAAAGGACAGCTTATAAGGTCCTTCATTTAGGATACTATTGGCCATCCCTTTTTAAAGATGATAAAGAGTATGTCAAAAGGTGTGACAGTTGCCAAAGGGTAGGGAAACTTTCTCCTTCAGGTGAGATGCCATTGCAGCCTCAAGTACATATTGAACCTTTTGAGAAATGGGCTTTAGATTTTGTAGGACCTATTAGTCCTCCATCAAGACAAAATAAATATATATTAGTTTGCACTGATTATGTTACCAAATGGGTAGAGGCCAAGCCATTACTTTATGCTACTGAAGCATCTGTAGTTAATTTTCTTTTTGAGGATATTTTTACTCATTTTGGTGTCCCAAGAGAAATTGTTACAGATCAAGGAGCTCAATTCACATCAAGGCTAGTGGAACAAATGATGGAGAGGTACAAAATCAGACACAGAAAATCTAATCCCTATCATCCACAAGCAAATGGTCAAGTAGAATCTACTAATAAGGTCATTGAAGGGATCCTAACAAAGACTATTCATTTACATAGAAGAGATTGGGTAGACAGGCTTCTTGAAGCTTTGTGGGCCTATAGAACTAAATGGAGAAGCACAACAGGTCATACTCCTTATGAACTTGTTTATGGAAAACAATTTTTGTTTCCCATAGAGTTTCAGATTCAAACTTTTAAAATGGCAGTCCAGCTAGGACTTGATCTAATAGAAGCACAAAAGCATAGATTAGAGCAGATTAATGAATTGGATGAGATCAGACAGGATGTAGTCCAAAGAATAAATATAGTCCAGCAGCAAAGGACTAGATGGCATGATAAGTACATCAAGGAAAAGAAATTCAAAGAAGGTGACTGGGCCCTCTTGTTTGATTCAAAGTTCAAAGATTTTCAAGGTAAATTCCAAACACATTGGCTTGGGCCATATGAAATTATGAATTTTTTTGACAATGGAGCAATAAAAATCAGGACAATAGATGAAGAGAAGGTCACTTTTCTTGTAAATGGTCATAGATTGAAGTTGTATCATAAGCCACTTTCAAGAGAAGAATTTGTCAAGAGATTCCAGGAAAACAGTGATGTGAAGTTAATGAAGAAGAATTCTTCTTCTTCATCAACTTAATTGAATTTTCTGAATTCAAATGCATGAAAAAAAAAAGTATAAACATGAAAACTAATCACTAATTAGCATGTTTATACAAAAAAGATAAAGTGAAAATTAGAATCCTTCTAACACTTTAGCTTTTCAAATTTGTTCTTTTCCTACAAGTAGCTATCATAAAATCATAAGTGATCACATTCCACTTGTGATCTATTTCACTCCATTCATTCATATTTCATTCACTCCATTCATTCATATCTCATGCACTCCATTCATTCATATTTCATTCACTCCATTCATCCATACTTCATTCACTCCATTCCATGGTCCACCTCATTTTCATCTTAGATTTTTAAATTTGATCTCTTTCTGAAATTGAGTATTACAAATCATAAGTTGCAGGCCAATTTTCATATTTCATTCCACTTTACATTTATGATCCATTTCATTTCATTATATTTCACTTCACTCATGCTTCATTCCACCATATTTCATGATCCATTTTATTTCATTTCATACTACATTCCATCCATGTTTCAAATCATTTCATTCCATGTTTCAAAGCTTCTAAAGGTATATTATGTAGCCAGACATTCTGCAGCCAGATATCCTACAGGCAACTATCCAGCAACCACTTGTTCAACATAAAATTGATCCTGCACACCTATGTCAACAAGAAAAATCAAAGGGGATTATGAAGACTGAAGGATCAATGATTTTCAAAGGAAGAAAAATCATATTAAAAACTACAAAAATCAAAAAAAGGGCTAAGGTAACTTGTGAAATTATTATGATAACAGATTATGAAAGTTATAGTATGGTTAAGTTATATGTATGTTTCATAAAGTTATTTTAATTATTCATATTGATCGAGCTTATCATAAAATCCTTGGACAAAATCCCTTCCATTCCGCCATACCAAATCATCATTTATTAAAAATTAACGGTTAGTATTGAAGTGACCTATTAGGTCACGTCACTAATCCGAAATATTCAGTGATGATTTTGAAATTCTCACGAGATTTTTCCGCGGTCTTTTCCTCCATGACAGCTCTCAAACTCATTAATTCATGTGAATCACCCTCACCGTATTTCACTCATCCCATAACCACTTTATGTCATCTTTCTGTAGCCAATTCCTGCTGCATAAACAGAGAAGTCATCTTTGGGGTGAAAACAACTCTCTACATCCATTTTTACCGTGAATAGAAGAGCAGTAACGGAGAAGTAAATTGAAGGTTGAGAAAAGAAGCCATGGGTCTCATTGTAAGGTCCGAACCAGTCGGAACCAAATACTTAGAGGGTTACCCACAGATTAGAGAGATGCTACAGCAGGTTGGGTGGTTACAGTTTTTGGAAAATTTCAATGGTTTTCATAAGGAGGTAACTAAGACATTTGCACGGTCCTTCAATGGGTCAGAAGTTGAAATAGGAGATGTCAAGTTCACTATTACAGAATCATTCATTGCAGAAGAAGCAAAAATACCAAGGCAAGGTGAAAGATGGTTCAAAAACAAGGAATTTCACAATGAGGCATGGAGGCAGATGCTCAAAACACCAGGTATGGATATTTTAGTTTTTAAGAAGGGCATTCCTAGCTCAGCACTGAAGAATAAATGGCGAAATATGTTGCTCATTTTGCAAAAGTTTATAACTTGTGAGGGAAGGTTTGGTACCCTATATGTTTATCATATTCAGCTTATGATGCATTTCCTAGATGAAGAAATCAATTTACCCTTTTTCTTACTCCATAGCCTAAAGAGGATGGCTTCTAATGTACAAAAAAGGGTTCAATTCTTAGAAACCACCTTGTATCACCATGGCCTAGTTAAAATCCTAATTGAGCATCATTTGAGAAAGGTGGGAGACAATTGGGATGATTTCCTCTTGAGGAATCACTTTGAAGAACCCAAGGAATCTCCATCTGAAGGCAAACTTGCAAGAAGAAGCAGGAGAGGGAAAATTTCCAAATCTGTTGAACTTAAAACTGGTAAGTCCATACAAGAGGACAGTGAGGAGATTATCTCTGAGAAATTGGTTGAAATTAAGAAACATCTTAAAAAGGAAAAGATAATATGAAATTATGCTAAGGAGAGAGGTGAGGGACCATATAAACTAAGACGAAGCCATAGGCTTAGAGGCATATTGAAGAAGACAACAGTTAAGCAAACAGGCATCATAGACATTGAAGATGAAGAGACACCAACTGATAGATCTCCTGAGTACCAGTACGAAGAGGATCTTGATGAAGGAACTCCGGAGATAGACCCAGCACAACAACAAATCTATAATTATGTTGAGTCATTAGAAAAGAGAGCCTCGGAAAGCAGAGGAAGAACTCCTAGTCCACCAGGATCTGCAATTGAAGTACTAAGAAGAGACAAATATGAATTAGAAGTACTCAATAGGCATATAAAGAATGAAAATGAAATTTTAAAGGAACAAGTCAAACTGAAGAGTAACATGAACACAACTCTCTCTCTACAAATGGAAAAATTGTACAAGGCTAGTGAAAAGCTGAAGAAGAAAAACAAAAAGTTGAGCAGGGCACTTATAAATTTGAGATTCAAGTTGGTCATAAGGAAACCTAGGATGCCATTGAACACCAAGCAAAGCAGAAAAATGAGGCTAGATGTCCTAGCAGAAGTTTCAGAATACATGGATTGATTGCATGATGACATGCAAAAGTTTTGCAGTGGGGGTATGTTGAGCCCCAAAGATGTCATTTTCTTTCACCAAATTCCACTTCATTTCCTTTGTCCTACTGCCCGAGAGGCTCTGTGCATATTGTTTAGATAAGTAATTTTAGCTATGTTTCATTCCTAATTTAGGTAGTTTTCTGAACTTTATGTTTTATGCTCACTTACATCGAATGTTACAGCCAGTCTTGTTCTTATGAATTGTTCCAAAATATCACTAACACTGAATGAGATAGAGCTATAGTATTTCAGAGATTAATTGCATTTTAGTTCAGCTGTAGTATTTCGGAGGTTAATTGCATATTAGTTTGGTTCTGTTTAATGTATTTTAAGTTTTATTAGCTAGTTTTATTCTAGTTTTGTTAAATTAGACTTAAAGGCCTTCATTATTTACAAACTTCTCTTGTTCTTAATCTCTACTAATACATCATTATCATAGGAACAAGAATTGGTAATTTCATTTTGAAGTCTTGACTGTTCTGCAATCTCTCATAATTTTACAAACTGCCTTTTTTCCAAAACTATTCCAAAAGATTTCTAACCCTTGAATGAGGCTTAATAGTGACATTTTGAGTTGCAGAATGGATTAATTTTAGTGTCATAAGTTAATTTAGAGTAGGGTTCCTTACTATGTTGCAGATAATCTTTTCCAAATGTGTTCCAACAAATTTCTAACTATGGATGAGATTTTCTCTATGATATTGTAAGTTGTTGTTTACTTAGAAGAGCCTCATTGCATTAAACTTATCCTTTTCTCAAGTTGTTCCAACATAATTCTAATGAAATGAATTGGAATGAGTTCATGTTATGAGTTATTTTTCTTGTCAAGTTTTGCAATCTGTGAATTAGCATTTTCTGTTCTTAGGTGCCATACATAGTTTAGAATAGATTTTTCTCTGTTTTAGTGTGACCAATAACTTCTCTTTACCAAAAACTTAGTTCTTATCCTCTTAGAATAAAAACACAAAACCAAAAACACTAGAAAAACACTAAACACAACGAAGTAGGAAGCAGATACCTAGGCACATATAGTAAAATTCACTTCAACAGTTTACTAGCCCTGCTTGACAATTTATGACATCAATTTAGGAACACTAAGTTGAGCAGACAGTAGTCCTTGGTGCCGAGGTTTAAATTGAGTGGTACATTTCTTCTCTTCCATATAATATAGCCATTTTTGTTAATAGATTGAAGTTAGCTTCTCTAGCAGAAAACATGAAGGAAGCTTTGTCTGTAGAGAAACGTATAATTTCCCTTGAAAAGAAAAGTTCTCAAGAACATAGAAAATCCAAGAAAGTCTCTTTTAAAGATGATTCTAAAAAAAATCCAACAAAATATCCTTTCGATGTTGAAGGTCTCCAGAAAGTACTGAAAACCATGACAAATGAAATGGCAGACATCAAAAAACAAGTTGTTGAAAATTCCAATACTAAGAAAAAATAGTCAGATCTTTTAAGAGAAATTAGTCTTCTACTTCTCATCCACCCAACATTATAACTAATTTTTAATATGGCCTAGAAACAGAAGATGAAGAAACATAAGAAGAATAAATAGAAGTTGATGAAGAAATTGAACTAAATGGTATGTGGGATTTTATCCTGCCAAATGAGGAAGAACATGAAGCTTTTCCAATTACCACAAGAAGCAAGAGCTCTACAGATGCGACTCAATCTAATAAAAAATAGAATAACTCTCCTGCTAAAGAAAAGACAGTAAGTAAAAATTCTACATTTAAGGCTTCGTAAAATAATCCTTCTTCTTCAGACATTCCATCTACATCAAAGATGCTGGTAATATTTGATACCATTGAATATAATATAGTGGAAGATAGGAAGAAGACCAGGACTAATATCTCAATACATGAACTTACTAAATTGAAACAACACCAAAAGTTTTTACTTAGAGAATTGAATGCAGTTCCAGCTTCATCCCTACCTGCTCCAGTAGTAGTTCAAGCTGTCAATAACATGGGTAAACCTCCTACTTCTTCAACTAAAGTAGATTCCACAGATCTCATCATGATAGGTGACCGATCCATTTCTTACACACCTCCATTTCTCTTAACCTATGAAAAATTTAATAAGAATGTCCATAATTGATTGATTGATTCAGGGGATTCTTCTAATATTATGCCAAAATCAGTATGTGCTAAATTGAACACAACTCCTAAAAAATCTCATGTTCATATAGTACAACATGATAGGACAAAAGTAGAAGTTATAGGAGAAATAAACTATGTTTCAATTACATTATCATCAAACTCGAAATTTTCCCAGATAATTGATATTTTGGTAGCTGACATTCCTGAATTTTACGCTTTAGTATTGAGCAGGGACTGGTCCGAGAAACTTCATGGATATTTCGCAACAGACTATTCACACATGTGGCTTCCCTTTAATGGAAAGCCAAATCAAATTCGAGTAGACCGAGATAAATTCATGAAACACACAGTTACTGATCTTCGATGGATCAATGAGCCAGTAGCATTCAATAATAATATTATTGGAAATTACTTGGCAGAATCATTTCTTGGAAATTTTAATGCATAGAGATCACCCTTCTTTGATAATGTCGTTATCTCCCAAATTGAAATTTTTTCCCAAACGAATGCTTATAAATGTAAAAATTTTGTAAATAAACCTCTAGTTAATTATTTATTTTGGAATCTTTATTTTGATGGTTCCAAATCAGAACATGGTGCAGGAGCTAGTTGTATTTTGATAAGCCCTGAAGGATAAAATACCATGCTAGCCTGCAGATTAGAATTCGAATGCACAAACAATACAGTGGAATATGAAGCACTAATTCAAGGTTTGTATAAAGTAATTGACCTTGGTATTAAATATATGAAAATATATGGATATTCAGAAATAATTATTAAATAAGTGAGAAACACTATACATTGCAACTCTCGACATCTCAAGCATTATCAATAATTAGTCCAAAATTTAACTTCTCATTTTTTAGCTTTAAATATTTCAAGAGTGGAGACATAATGAGAGAGAAGCATTCGATTTAATAAAATAATATATTATTAATGCTTCATTATTAAATACTCCTAATTTTCTTAATCCTTTTACTTTATATAAATTCTCATCATATACATCATATGTTCTTTTTTTGACAGAGCTTAATGAAAAACAAGTTGAAGCACCGATTTCATTTTTTAGTTCCAATTTGCAAGGTGTAGAACAAAACTATTCAGCTGGTTAAAAAAAAGAATTTTTTGTCTTCAAATCTATAAAGCATTTTAGGCCATTTCTCCTCAAAACTCACACCAAAATAATAGTTCCATTCTCTGTAGTAAGGAAATTATTGATGCAAAGAGAGGTAGGATAAAAAAGGGCTAATTAGGTAACTGATTTACAAGAATACGACATAGAAATTAGACCTTCTAAAATTTTTAGAGGTAAAGGTTTTTGCAGAAGGTTAACAGGAGCATCCCATTTACCAACAGAAGCAGATTCAGGTAATAATGTACAAATGTCTTAGGTAAGCCTCAACAATGCTCGTCTCAATATGTTGAGATAAAATTTTATTTGAAAAATGGATATCCTCCCATGCAGCTCAATTATAAAACAAAATGTGCTTTAAGATTGAAAGCTAGGGAATACGAAATGGTCAACGATGTATTGTTTAGAAGGAAATTTGATTCCATGTTATTAAGATGCTTACAGAAAACTGAAGTAGAGAAATTTTTGTAGGAACTCCACGATGGACCAGCTGGAGGACATTTTGGAGGAAATACAACAACACATAAAATCCTACATGCAGGTTATTATTGGCCAACACTATTCAAAGACGCTCATACTATGCAAGGAAATGTAAGATCTATCAAAGTGCACCCGAAAGACAAAGGAAACCAACTTTTCCATTACAACCAGTTAATATTGAACAACCATTCGAGCAATGGGGATTAAATATAACTGGTGAGATTGTTAATAACTCTTCCAAACATCATAAATACATCCTTACAACTACCGATTATTTTACTAAATGAGTGGAAGAAATTCCACTAAAATTGGCCAATTCTGAGAATATTATCAAATTTATTGATTAGTTTATCATAATTAGATTTGGATTACCAACTGCTTTCATGTTTGATAATGCATCTTATTTCTCAGGCAATGTTATGATAGAATTTGCCATTAAAAGAGGTTTTAAGCTTAAATATTATGCTAACTATTATCCTCAAGGAATTTTTTTAGCATAATCAACTAATAAAAACCTTATTAGGATCATTAAACGAACTATTGACCAGAACCAAAGAAATTAGCACAAATCATTGACTTTTTCTCTTTGGGTAGATCGAATAACTCAGAAGGCCTCCATTGGCACTTCTCCATTTAATCTTATTTATGGGAAAGAATTTATTCTTCCTACTAATATAGTTATTCCTTCTCTTTCCCTATTCAAATTTATTAACGAATCACCTTCTTCTTCTCTCCAAGTAAGACGATTCCAAATTATTAAACTTGAAGAGAAAAGAGAAAACACCAAAGTTACGCATGCACATCATCAACAGTTGGTTAAAGCTTCGTTTGACACAACTTCTGTCAATCCAAAAACATTTCAAATTGGTGATCTAGTTTTGAAATCAGACAAAGCACACAAGGAAAAAGGTAAAAATACCAAATTACAAAGACTATGGCTTGGACCATTTAAAATCATAGAAGAAATAGGTCCATCAACATTTTTATTGTAAGATCTATTAGGCAAGAGGATTCTCTGTCTGTTAATGGGCAGATTTTAAAGAATTATTTTTCATAGGAGGCAATCCCTTCTATTTCCTGTACATTATTTGTCTTTTCCTTTTTAGGAGAAATAAAATTTGAATAGTATTTATTTATGGCTTTTCAAATAAAGATCTCAGAGAAACTTTTTGATTTTTTGCTTCTATAAATAATAATTGTTAAGGAAATAATTGTAAAATTCGAATCTCAAATAAATTTTATTTCACGAAAAAAAAATTAATTTCACTAAAATTATTTATTCTTTGATAAACTCTCACTTTTATAAAGTATGTTTGTTCTACTATCAGTCAAGAAAATAACCTTTAACATAGTAAATACTCTTTATAGATAAGCGACTTTAACTCTAATATTATCATCCAGAAACCCTCAAAAGGGCCAACGATTCACCCCATCCGGAAAACTTTTCAATTTTTAGGATGAAATTCAAAAAAATATGAAAAATATTTAGAAGATAATAAGTCTCATCAAGAGCTTGTTTACCATGTTCATAGGAAAATAATTAAACTGACATTACCAATACTGTCTACCAAAATAGGGTAATGAATTGAGATTGTATCAAAAGACAAGGGGTCTCACCAAGAGCCAGCTTGATCAGTTTAGTTACAACCAGTGAATGGCATTGTCAATATTTGGTTACCAAGCCAAGAAAATGGCTTTTAAGTAATAAAAAATATATAGAATTTTTTTACAAAAAAGAAACAAGTGAAAGTATATGATTGTGAACTCATTTTTGAAAATTGTGACATTAGTTGGATGGGACAATGAATCATTGTTGGGTAAAAGGTAACCCTGTCAAGGCTATGAACGCCTGCTGGCAGGAAATGCTCTACCTATGATAAATGAGTATATATATAAAAAGCTAATATGAAAGAGCCACCTACTTTATCTTTTTAAACTTAGTAAATATTGATGCAGACGGTCATATTTTCATCTTAAGGAGAGAATATTATGAATTATAATCAAGTTAGTTTTTATTAATTAGTGAAATATTATTTATGTTGAAATTCATTCATGCAAATATTTTTATTTTGAAAGTTTTATAAATTTCAAAAAACTGATCAGAGATAACTATTTCTCCCAGGTGAATCGCCAATTGTTGTACTATACAACACCCCCCATTTATACTAATATATGGGGACCCTTTTTAAATTTTATTTCCTTTAAAGAATAAGTGCTAACTCTAAAAAATTCATCATAAACTCTAAATAATATCGAAATGCTAGTTTTATACACTTTTTGCTTGGAAACTTTTATATATCACACATCGCAAATCCTTTTGGAACAAATGCTTAAATGTCATTAGGAAGCGAAATCCTGAAATGTGATTGTTGATCCCTTTCATAAAGGTTAAAACATTCATCGATGCCTTAGTTATAAGGATAGATTGAAAGCATAATATAATTCAAAATTTCCATAAGTGCTTTATGATGTCTCGGACTCGAAATTATTATAAAATAATATCTCAATCAACATTTAAAATATGAAAATGCCCAAAAACTAAGAATACATCAAATAACCTTTAAGATTAAATAAAAACTAATGATAGGCTACCACATGTCGCAACTACCGCATATCGCAGATCGCAAGTCTTCAAAGTTATTATAACTATTACACAATGTGAAATGTGAAATGAGAAATGTGATAAATTAAAATAATTTTTCCCACAACATATAAAGCCTGAATACCGCAATAAAGCTTCCGATATTAGATATTCAAACAAAACAATAAGCGAAATCCCGAGATGTGATATTGCGATTTCGCAATCACATTATCGCATGAATGTTTAACAAAAATATATTTCATGACTTGATTTTTGCGAAGCGATATTTTGATTAGACGTAGAGTATGTAGCATTAATAGTCTTAAATGTAAATGTCAATCAAAATTTTAAGGCGTTTTAACTGTTTTTAGTGGCTCGAGAAAATAAATAATTTTTCTCCCTTATGATGAGTTAAATGCCAATATCTTCGAAAATATTTCATTATCATTGGTTGATTTGAAATTCTCTTGTTCCATCCGCTCTGTGTTTTTCACTTCATCTTCACTTATTTGAATTTTAGGAAATCTTCCAAAGATATGTCTTTAAGGAAAATGGCACAGAAGAACAAAAAGCAAAACAATTCAGAGTCTAAGACTACAGAAATGCTACCCCTGTTCTCAGATACCACATGCAACAAAGATGCAAGAGAGACAGCATGGAAGTTTATTTATAATCTCCTCGAAGATGAACAACCCAAAATTACTGAAATCAAACCAACGGTTGATTCCTCAATGCCATCGACAACTCAAATGAGTGATTCAGCCTACTCTTTCCTTCATAGGATAGTAGTGAGGCCTAAAATTTTACCGTACACAGATATGGTTAAATGGGTAATCGATAACATCAACATTGCAGACAGACAATTTGGAAATTCAAATATGGAACTCATGGGATCTTTCACAGCGAAAGACCTGAGACAAATATACCATCTTCTAGAGCATCAACAAACTTATGATTCAAAATTCCTATTGCAATTCGCCAAAGAAAATGATGAACCATTAAAAATGATTCAGATTTGGAGGTCCGGGGGCAACAAATTCAAACAAGAAAAAATTGGTATGTACCCTATTGACCCTTTATCGGCTCCTCATAATTATGCGGCCGCTATGTGTTCCACAGCATTTTTTCATCGTCCTTGCAATCCCCATCCACCACATTGGAGGACCATTTCTGTGACTTCTGTATAATGTCATGCCTTGAAGAAAGTGTTATTGCATCCCTTGCCATGAGAAGAACATTTCCTCTCTTGACTATTCCTAGAGCAAACTATCAAAAACATATGATTTTGGGTCGGTGCTGGTAGGAAGTTATGGCCTCGCGCCCATAGAGAAATTAGTATTGGGCCTTGTGCCCTTTGGCGCTCTGTCTCAGTGGACTGCCCGCACCGAGCTGCTTTTGGAATTTTTTTTAAAATAGAAGCGAAGTTTCCATTCCCAACCACTTTGTGAGTGAAGTCAGCATGGATTGTTATACTAAATAACGTTGAACACCTTCCTTTGGCTTCTTGTTTCCTACATTTAAGAAACCTCCCAAAGGATAAGGCCTCCCTTCCACCATATGAGGGATCCCAACCTCCTCCTCCTCTCCTATAAATACATCTCTCTCACATTGATGTAGCTAGTTGAAAATTTCGTACAATAGCTGAAATGGTTGAATGGTTGAACATTCTGATATAGTTGGTGTGAGATAGAGCAAAGAGAGACCTATTGTCGAGAGAGAGTCTAGGCTTATTGCTTCGCCAAGTTCAATTCCCCAATAAATGCTTGAGACGCGTTTCTTCTGGACCTGATGAAGGAGGCTGCAACGTCAAGGCTCTTTTGGTTGTAAATCTTTCTCTCTTCTTATTAATACATGATTGATGTTTTGGTTCCCATTTTTCATTTGATATGATTAATCTTGTGCAATACATTTAATTCTCCTTGACCAATTAGATAGCTATGAATGTAAGTATTGTTTCACATGTTGCTATCATTCTCTGATCCTTGTTCAAGCACTTGAGTACCACCACCGAAGGACCGTAACGTGTCGAGACAAAGATCGGGAGACTACTTCCACATCTACAACAACTGCGTTGGAACAAAGGTAGGACATCTATCCCGACTCAGTTTCATTCATTAACTAGGAATCGATGCATTAGCATGTCCTCTTATTGCTAGACCCACCCTAGGGCTAGAGGGAACACCTCTGTCCATAGAGGGGATTTACCTACACAACAAGTTGGCGAATCCGCTGGGGATCAGTGTGTTTTTGTCGTCTCGTTATTCATCGGGTGTTTTTCTTGTCGAGTCGACTTTGGTCATTTCATCGTTTTTCTGCTTTTCTTGACTTGTCTGACTATTTTCAACCATCTTGTTTAGTTCCAGAGTGTCAAGTATGACCTCTGCTCAGTGGTTTTTATTTTTTCCCATGGTTTGGCGCTGCTTTTCTTTAAACAGTCGTGCCAATTGGCGCATGTTTCTTTTGTCACAGGTGCGCCAACCCCTGTTTAGCACAGATTACAGCTGAACAGTCGCACCGAATCCTGTAGGATTGGATTTTGGCCTCTTTTCTGAGTTTTGTTGTTATTTCTTGGCTCTGGATTGGTTTTTCACCTTGCAATTGGTCTACTGAGATTTTTTTTACTCTGTAGTCTCGATCTTCTCAACTGTTTTCCCATCATCTTATCAGTGGAGTTTGTTGCTCTAGGGTTTCTAGGTACCTTGTGCCGTTTGTTTGGCTCTCTCCTCACTGAGCCTTCTGAGTTGAGTTTGAGTCACTTTGATCTTTGTCGTTTCAATTCATTGACTGATTGCTTTAGTCTTTCTTTCGGTTCTTTGTGTCTTTGTTTTTTTGAATGATCACCTTTGTTTTCGTTTAGCTCTCCATTCATCACTTTGAGCATAGATTACATTGCTCGTTGATTCGGTTCGAAAACCCTTTTTTTTCTTGGAAGAGTGCATCCCTGTTTTGAGTGTTTTTTATGTTTGTATTGCATTGATATCTTTGTTTTATATCATTACATTTGCAGTGCTCAAAACTAGTGTTTATTTTGCTTTTTAGTGTAACAGTGCATTGTGCTTCTTATTCATCTAAAAAGACAAAATTTGCATTCTTTCGCTTAATTTGAAAATGAAAATGTTCTGTTGCATTAGTAGCTCTTAGCGAAATAGGAAAGAGTTTCTTATTTGATTGTATTAGATGCATTTAGTGAAATTATTCTTGTGATTCAATTGATTGCTTCTTTGTCATAGATTCCTACCCTTCTCTTAGTTAGCATTCATTGAATGGAAATGATTTTCTTTTGCATGTAGTGTGCATTTAGGAATTCGAGATCACATTCGGTAAGGCCTTGAAATTGCAACATTAATTCAAGATAAACCTTAAAATAAATTCAATCAACCTAAGGAAGCATTGAAACCTAATGCACATATTTTAGAGGTCTAGGCTAGTGACATGTTCTGACGTCATTAAACCTAGTAGCTGTCGTTCGCCATCTGGCATTGGATAGCACTAGCACAGACTTGTGCTCCTTGTACCGTCACGTATATAAAGGGAGACCCTCATAGGTTGCAATCCTTTATCCATAGGAAGCCGATTTTGCTGCCCTATAACCATGATACACCGAACACAGCATTCGGGAGACTGCCTGCACATGCGTCAATTCCTTGGTCATTTCTCTTTCATTTGATCACCAAGGTGTATATTGAAATTCACGAAAACTTGGTACACCCTCTTGCTTAGATTACCTGGGCAGTCAGTTTGGTCTTTTAGTGACTCTCTAAAAGTGAAAAGATCATCGAGTGCTTTTCCTTTCACACTCGTTCAATCTGAAACTGACTACAGTCATCTTTTGTCTGTTTATAGACTCTTAAAACATGAAGCAACAAAGTTTCATTTCAATGTCATAAAATTAATTTCCTACGATCACATGCCCGTTAAAGATATTTTCTTGGCTTGTTTTAGTAGTTCATTAGTGTTTGGTATTGAAGCCTCGATTAGGATATCTCATTTCCTTTCTATTTTGAAACACAGTCACGGTGGCAGAACCACCAGTTTCATCATCCTCTTCATTACCCCCTAGTGGTGATACTTCTCTTGAAGTTTCTTCGGAAACATCTCAACACACTAGGTCTGTCGATTTTTGGCAGTCTCTTCTTTCAAGTATCTTACCTCTCGCTACCTGGTCTCCTCTTGAAGAGCCATTTGATATCAATTGGCAACCCCAAGACGCCTAGTCTAGTTTTGGGAATGCGCAAGACTTCCCTCCTCTTACTTCGGAACCACCTTTACTAGCTACTACCTTACTCAACACTGTTCATCGTCTTTTTCACAATCAAATGTCTTCATGTGACATGGATTCTTCGAGTCCCGTTAGTAGTGAATAGCTTTATGTTTCTACGGGATATTATAACTCCCTCCGGAGAACTTTCCATATGTCTCAGATCAACCTTCCTCTCAACCGGTATCTCTCCCACATGGTTATCATACTTTGGGTCAGATTATTTCTGGCGTTCAATTGTTGTATCAGAATCTGATATGGTCTGATACATCGACTCCCTATGGGAGCTTGGTTTTCTCGGTATCAGGGGCATCACCCTCAACTCCTATGACCTCTACGATATTTACATTTGTTCCTTTCCGGCCCACTATTTGTGTGGCTTCATCTACATCAGTTATTATTATGACTTTGTCATCATCGGGGCCTTCTGCTATCTGTAGGTCTATCTTTGTCAATCCCATGATATTTGTTAGGCCCGCCATGAGTGGATCACAGTATTGTGTTGTGAAAATCCCAACTACTTGTATTGCACCTATGGTTTCTACTTCCATTCCTAGAAGTTATAAATTCTATGAGTATCTGTTGGCCATTCAAAAACAATATTCTACCTCTAAGGGTCCTCAGCAGTAGAGTTCTACCCCTCAGGGTTCTCAACAGTTAGAAACTTTTGGTAATCCTCCGCATCATTACGACGTGTACGGTAATACCATATATTTGCCTCCAATTGATCCCAATCAGTTCACATACCAACAGGGACAACCCTCTAGTTCACAGGGACAACCCTCCAGTTCACAGGGACAACCTTATGGTCCACAAGGACAACCCTTCTAGGGAAAACCTTCAGCCCAACAAAGACAACCTTTCGATTCTGCTGGTCAATCTCATGTTCAACAAGGTGCATCTTATGTTCCTGGGGGGGGAATCTATCCACAACAGGGAGAACCTTTTGTACAACAACATCAACCTTATGTTTATCAAGGCCAAAATTTTGTAGAACAAGGACAACCCTATGGTCTTCCTCTGGGTCAAACTGGTCTTCGGGGGAAACCTGGTTCACCCCAACCATCAGGCCAACCTTTCTAACAAGGGTAACCTAGTGGCCCTCAGTATCCAGGCCAACCTGCTCCATAGGGACATCTTGTCCAACCTCAGTATCTGGGTCAACCTACACCCCAAGGGTAGCCCATTCAGCCGCAAGGCACCACTTATCTTCCTCTAGGTCAATCTCAGGTCATATATAGTGTGCCCCAAGGCGTTTGTTACATCCCTCAAGGTCAATCTCAGATGGTATACAATGCTCCTCAAGGCACTTCGTATCTTCCTCCAGGTCAAACTTAGGTGTTATATAATGCACCTCAAGGCACTTCTTTTATTCTGCAGCAAAATCCATATGTTGCTCAAAAAGGACCTCAGTGGTATGCTCAGAATCAATATCCTGGTCCTCAACCCATGTATGGGTAGAACTTTCAGGCTTATAACCCTTATGGACAGAATCCTCCGGGACAAGACATATGGGGGCATAATTTTTCTCAACCTGGGTGGAATCTGAATGCTGGTCTTTATCAATGACCTGTAATGCATTTCAATACTCAATTACCTTTTCTTGCTACATTGGAACTGCTCGATGTATTGAAGTTGATGAACGATCCAATCCTTCATAATCCATATTGGCCTCTAGTTCCAACCAAATTCCCTGGTGGTTGTCCCAAATTTGAGGGTAAGTCCAGAGAAGACCCCCAAGCACATGTTATGACATACCACCTTTGGTGTTCCTATAACTCTTGGGTTGACGATTCTATCTGAATCTGTCTTTTCCAATGGAATCTCACTGGTGCCGCTGCCAAGTGGTACATCAAATTATCTCATGGTGTCTTCCAAGATTTCAACTCTTTATCCATGTCGTTTCCCATGCATTTTCAGTTACCAGTTCGGTATGAAACTGGGATGCACCTCCTCACATCCTTGAATCAAGTTCAAGCTACCCATATCTCTAATCATATTCGTGAATGGAGGCATTGTCGTCGTCTGATAAATTTTGAAATTCCTGATCAAATTCTAACTGTTTGGTTCACTACCTCCTTCGTTGCTCTGATTACCAAGGACATTGCTATGGGGGCATGCATTACTGAGGAACAATCCATTGCTCTTTCCAAGTACCTTGACCTTTTGTACTCTCAGTCTGGCACCTTGTACGAAATCTTGCTTGATGCTCCTAGACCTAGAACTTCCAAAGCACCAGCGACGCCATCTGTCGATGGTATAATCGATTCTGTGTCTCAGACTTCTCGGAAGTCTTCTCCTCTGAATCATGGGCAGAAAAAATCCACTCCTTCCAATGATATTTCTTCTCAGCTAATCCCAAATTCTGGTAAAACCGCGGAAGTAAATTCCGTTCAGGCCAGTTCGGCGGAAAAAACTTCCAAGGGTAAAAGTAAGGCCAAATTCGATACCCCGAAATAGGAGTCTAAAAAATCTCGTGTTGATAATTGTTCGCAACGAAAACCAAAGTATCCTTGCTTGATTTTTGACGAAGAGCACTACATTGAGGACTATCCCCGATGGGCCAAAGTGATTCAATTGCTCAAAGGCACCCAAGTCACTCCAGTTGTTAAGGCACTCCGGTTGTTCTCAAAGAACCGTTTCCATCACAATAGACCCAGTTGGTAGTAGGGAAAATTTTAGGGGCTAATATTCGCAAGTGGGCTAATTTTCTATGTTTTTTGTTAAAAAAATATTTTCCAATTTCCATTTTTTCTAAATTTATTTGCCCACAATTTATATTACAAAAAAAATTTACCTTAAAAATTGCCAAAAATTTATATAGACTAATATAAAATCATTAGAAATATAAACAATTTTACAAAAATATTTCCAAACATTTTACATTTTGCATATTAGGGACTAGTGAGATTCGCCAAGGTTTCTAAACTTTAATATAAACTTCCATCCTTAAAATTTTCCTTGGTTGGTAGAACAGCCTTAGTCCTCTGCCCCAATTTTCTCTAAAGTTTTCATGATGAGTGGTCCTACATCCATTTCTATTTCTACTTGATCAAAATATAATACCAAACCATGTCAGGTAGCGGGGAAAGAGATCGTTGATGGTCCTCCTTCTCTGCCCGCTTCTGGCCCTCTTCAGATTGAAAGGCTTAGTACTAAGCCTGTAGCACGGACACCTTCCAAAGGTGTACTCTGTAAGTCTTCTTATAATCCTAATGCCTGTGTTTCTCAACATTACAGTATTGTTAAGGGTTTGGCTCATGCACCATCTTCTATGTCTACATTAGAAGTACTTCAGAGTTGTCTGTCTTAATGAAAGGCTTTGCTATCTGCCATCAGTGGGGTTGATCCCGCTGATTCAAGCCTTATCACTTTCGACTTGGAGAATTTCGTCCCACGTCTCCCTCAACAACTTGCACTAATCATCCAAGTTGGGATTAATGGACTGAATATCCATTGAGTGGTCATGGACAAGGATTCATCTACATGCGTCATGTCATCTGCTTACTAGAAATCCATTGGTTCTCCAGTTCTCAATTCATCTCCAAATGCTCTAGAAGCATTCAATGGAAGGGAATCTAAACCTCTTGGTGTTCTCTCCAGTTTACCGATTACTTTAGAGGGAAGAAAGTTAACGTCGAGGTTGAAGTAGTTGACACCAAGCTCAATTACAATCTTCTCCTCGATCGCAGTTGGACTCATGCCATGTTGTGCGTTCCATCCACTGTCTTTCGTGTTTTTCGATTTCCACATGAAGGAAATATTGTCACTGTCGATTAGTTGTCTTTTTTCACTTCATCTTCTAAGAGCAACGTTCCATACGTAGATTAAATACCTATGCCTTATGAGAGTGTAGGTCCGAGTCTTTTCAAAGATCCTGCCCTCATGGGTATTTTTTCCTCTTCCTCCACCTAAAACTATTCAGGTTAATATGATCTCTAGGTCTTCTGATCGGTGGATCATCCCTTCGCCTGAGAAGATTGATTCATTTGAAAATTCGATATCGTTAAGTCTGATCGATATTGATTATTGTGAACTTATTTCAGCTTCGAATCCTCCACCTCCTGATCATGCTCCTTTGAGTATGTCTCTTGACACTTATTCTCAATCCCCTTAGCTCGGTGATTCAGATTCACCCGATACCTTAAGAGAGATATTTCCCTCCGATGAGGCCATCGTGGAAACTATGTCTCTTGTGGATCCTCCTTGGGACGATAGTCATCATCGTTCCTCATTCATGCCTGACCTTGGGGCCATGTCTACTTGTCTCGAGAGGTTCGCTTCTCAAGTTTCTTCTCCTCCACTTCAAATGCCCATCCTGACACATGAAGTCTTTGCAGAAGGTAACTTGGGAAACATCACACAAACGATGCCTATCGACATCTCCGTTAAACCGAGGGTTGTTGAGAACATCCATATTGGGGTGACCTATTCTCCTGATGAGATCTAGGTCTATACTAGTCTCTTCCGCGAGTTTCACGAAGTTTTCGCGTGGGCTTATGAAGAAATGCCCAGCATCGATCCAAGTATAGTGGTGCATGATATCCCTACCTATCCTAGTGCGAAGCCTATTCGCTAGTTTCTTCATCCTGTGCACCCTAGAAAGGCGACCGCTATCAAAGGTGAATTTGAAAAACTTCTTCGAGCTGGTTTTATCTATCTAATTCCCTTCACATAATGGGTTTCCAATATTGTTTCTGTGGTTAAGAAACATGGTACCATTTGTGTCTGTGTTGATTACCATGATATTAACTGTGCTTGCCCTAAGGATAATTATCCCACACCTTTTATTGACCAAATCATTGATGAATGTGCTGGGAGTGAGATCTTTTCCCTTATGGACGGATTTTCTGGGTATAACCAGATTAATATACTTATGACTGATCAACATAAGACCGCCTTTATCTATCTTTGGGGTACTTTCGCCTATAAAAAATTCCCTTTCAGTCTTAAAAATGTTGGGGCTACATTTCAATGAGCAATGTCATAATATTTCCACGATATCAAGCACATTATTCAGCCTTATTTGGATGACCTTCCAGCTCATTCGACTAAGCATAAAGACCATCCTGATCATCTCTCTCATATTTTTCTTTGCTGTCGATGCTATAACATCTGACTCAATCTACATAAGTGCGTCTTATGAATTGACTCCGGTGGACTCTTAGGGTTTATCGTCTCCAAAAACGAGATTCGTCTTGATCCCCTCAAAGTTGAAGCTATTGTTAATATCCCCTCTACCTCCTCCTTACATCAGTTGCAGAATATGCAGGGGAAATCTAACTTCCTGCGTCATTTTATACCTAACTATGCTGAAGTGGCCAAAGGATTTACGCGATTACTGAAGCAAGGCATCGCGTTCCTCTGGGATGAGATCGCCCAAAATTCCTTCGATGCACTGAAGATGTTTCTATTCAATGCTCCTCTGTTGCATCCTCGAAATTATCATCGTGATTACTCCCTCTATTTGGTTGTCGCGTTTAGCACGATTGCCATGGTTTTGGTACAAGATGATGATGATGGTGATGAGCATGTCATTTACTATCTAAGTCACAATCTTCTCAATACTGAGACGCGTTATGGACATGTCGAGAAGTTGGCGTTGGCTACTGTTCAGGCTTTTCAATTTTTTTGTCACTATATTCTGTTGCGAACAATGACCGTGATTTCTGATTGCAACCCTATGACATACATATTGACCCGTCAATTTCTGGGGGGGAAATGCTCGAAATGGATTATTATCCTCCAAGAGTTCGATTTGGAGTTCACTACTGCCAAGTCAAATAAGTCATTGGTCTTCGCTAATTTGATTTGCTCTCTCCCTTCTGATTCTCCTCCATCTGGTTCTGAGGAACGCATTATGGACGACACACTTTTTATTATTAGCAGCCTCAATCCTTGGTACGATGATATCATCATATATCTTTAGACTTCCACCTTTCGATCTGATTTTGCAAAGGATGCTCACTGACGCATCCGCCATCAATCGCAACCCTATCACATAGTCGGAGATACTCTCTACCACATCGAATTTGATTCTATTCTCCGCTGGTGTTTGACTCTCGAGGAGGCTGAAAAGGTCCTAAATGATTGTCATAGTGTCACATGTCTAGATATGCTACTACAAAGAATATTATTCGTTCTGTCTATTTCTGGCCCACCATCTTTAAAGACTACATTATTGTTGTCTGTAAGTGCCATGATTGCCAAGTCTATTAGCGCAAGATGCGCACGCCACCTTCCCATCTTCACCCTGTCATTACCATTGGTCCCTTTGCGAAGTGGGGCATCGATTTTATGACGTGTAACCCTGAGTTGACTTCCAAGTTGCGTCTGTGTCATGACAGCTCAATGCTGTACTACCCTTGGGCCAATGGCCAAGTTGAAGTCGTGAACAAATTTATCGTCACTATGATTCAACTTATGATTGGGATCGATTCAAAAATCCAACTGGAATCTCATGTTGTTTTCAGCTCTTTGGGCTTACCAAACCTCAGTGAAGGATGCGACTGGATTCACTCCCTTCCATCTTGTTTATGGTCTGGAAGCTACCCTTCTGATTTAATGTGAAATTCCTTCTCTCAAACTTGTTGTGGAATTGTTGCCTAATACCTTACCAGAAGAAGAGTGTCTTCTATATTTAGAGAGCCTTGATGAAACTCTCCGCTTTGCTGCTCTTGTCATAGAAGCACAAAAAAGGCAGGTCAAAGCTCATTTTGACTAGTCAGTTTCCCCTCGTTCCTTTATAGAAGGAGACCTCGACCTCCTATACAACCAAGCTCACGATAAGCTGGGGGCAGGAAAATTTCAACCCATGTTGCATGGGCCCTACAGTGTTAAGTGTGTTTTGCAGAATGAGGCTTATGAGCTTATTGATTATGAAGGTCATCCTCTAGATCAGCCCAGAAATGGGTTGTATCTTAAAAAATACTGTGCATGAGTCTTTCATGCATGTTTTCTTTGTACATAGGTGTTTTTTTCATTTTTTGTACATTTTTGGCTTGTTGTACTTTGCGAGCATTTTCCTACTTATTGGATCGTTGCTTATTGTGTAGATGTCTATTACTCCTTATGTCGGTTTCGCGGATGGTGCTTCCCACAGTACCCGGAACCTATCTTCAACAGCCTGGGTGATTTATAATCCTGCTAGTGAGTTGATCGACCTTCAAGGTATCTGTATAGGATGAACAAAAAATAATGTCATTGAATATAGTGTTGTTATTGAACTATTAACCGAGGCCATTGCTCTCGACATTTGTGCATTGATTGTTAACCTAGACTCACATCTTGTCATTTTTCAGCTTAATGGGCATTATTCTATTATAAATCCTCACATCTTAAGGTTGTATTTGTGTGTTTGTTTACTCGAAAGGAATTTTGATTACATTACATATCAACATATTCCTAGACGAATGAATGTGTTAACTGATACGGTAGCCAATATTGTATTAGATAGACATTTGCGTAGTTTGTAAAAACATCATCATCACATGACAAGATCCATACAGGAAAATAGATGTATATATATATATATATCGAGTGTTTCATCCATGTGCATCATAAGTTCAAAAAATATGTATGTTTCGGTTACATCCTGAGACATCATCTCTCAAAAAATATGTGAAAATAAAAGCCTAGGTGTCTAGTCGGTGTGACACTCATGATAGCACATCACTACCCGTACAAGCTGCCTCAATAAGTGAGAAACATGGTTTGACACCCCTGCAGTGTGTCTTTGGTACGCACAAGGGACATCATCGAATCGCGCATATTTCAGGATCCCTCGGGAGATTCCCTCCAAGTTGCGTATGATTTCTTCCTCCTCGCCTCCCTCACCATGAGGGGCCACATCAAAGTCAGAAGGAATCCTCCATGCTATCGGAGACATGCTTGCAGGTCTTTCTGGGCCAACATCTGCATTTATATGGATTAATATCAGAACATGCATAGCAAAAAAAAATCATAATACTCATCAAAATAAAAAATGAGCCTTACTCAATGCTTCATCCCAATCCTCTCCTTCTGGGAGTGGGAGATCTACAACATCGGTGAATTTTGTGCCAGAATAGGGCCAATCCTCCATGATAATCAGCTGCTGGCAGAGCCACTCAAAGAACTCCAGTCTCCTGGACATTTGTTGACCGCCCCCTAATCTTGGCATCAAAATCCGCCCAACAGATCAACCGTGTCTCCTCGGCTGGTGGCGTCAGAACTATCACTTCCTAACGTTGGAAAATTGATAACCATTCTAAGATGAAAGGTACCAAGATGGACCCATTGCCGAACTGCTTCAACTTACCATTCTTACATTTTGTCAAATAGTGTTTTATGTTGATTGTTTCCGCCTCTGCCCAGTTGTAAAGTGTTGGTGCCATGCAATTTATTGCAAGAAGTAACTATGCTTTTGTGGCCTTATGTGGAGCCTAAACTCCAGCAGCTCGTGTGATGGTGTGTAGCACTACTCTGAGTGCCAGATCAGGAATGGTTTAGATATCCACCTTCTTGCTTTTGGATCCTTTCCGTGCTCCTTGGCACACTCTGTCGATAACCATGCTCATGTTTTCCATTGTGGGCCGAGTACTTGTCAAGATTGGTACTGCCCCCCTTCGCGACAATCTGGTTATGAAATAAACATTCAAGGCTTCAATCTCAAGTTCCTGATCGTGAATAATGAATATTTCCTGATCAATGTCCCAGACACTAATAAAGTACTGCAATAGCTCTAGTTGAGCTCTAATACATGGTGCTATGAAGAATTTCTTGAGCCCGCAGTCCCTAAGAACGTCCATGCATCTCACATTGCCCATGGCTTCCTCATCTTCTTCACTATGTTCTCGTTGTTTCCATTTGATCAACATTTTTCTCTTTCACACCTGCAAAAACATCCATATGGTTGTCATTATTCAAATAAAATGCTTTTGAAATGTTTAAATAGGGCTTATTGTTTTAATTTACAAGCTTAAAATGGTTTTCGCGGTTGGCGCAATTGTTTTAAAAACAATCGCACAAATTGGCGTGCCCCCGTTTGATCTTAAGGCCGGTTGGCACGAGTCCGTGCCCGATACCCACGCTGACCGCTGCACCCTGGTTTTTACAAAAACCCCCCCATAGACCTACAAAATGGGTTGCATGTAATGAAAATGATATCAAAATTTAGGGAAGGATATGATTTCTTACCTGGAACAGATGGATTCACGATTAGCCTTCTGGATTGTCCATTGTCGGCTCTGCAAAATCACAGTGAAAAAGGTAAAAAATTTCTCACAAGAGGTAAAAGTGAAAAGTAATTTATTTTTTACCATTTTTGGCATTTTATAAACTTTTCAAAACCCTAATTAGGATTTGAAGCATATTTTTAGATTATTTTTCTATTTTATTTCGAAAAATGGGTTTTACATGCGTATCTTTTGCAGTGACAGGTCCTCGAAGTGATGATGATGAAGTAACGAGTTATATTTTATACTTTTTTAGACTCGGTAAAAACACAAAAAATTCACCCCTAGAGTCATCTTTCAACTCTTTTTTGACTCTCGAAAATTGAAAAGATTGTCGAGACTCTTGTCGTTTGAACTCGTTAAAATTCTGAGAAATGATATATACCTAGTATACGTTTACCCCTTTTTCAGGGTGGGATAGATTATTTACGAAAAAAGAATACCTTAGCCTATCGCGACTAAGAGGTTCTCTCAAACATAGTTTTCTACCTTTTTGGATCTGTGAGACTACCTACGAAAAGGGACCTGTTGGAGTTTTCTTTTCTGCTTCTTTTCAAACTCTCTAAACATGAAAATATGTCGAGTTATTCCTTTGTCAGACTCGTTAAATCTAAATGACATCGGAAACCATCACCATGATGTAACCAAGTTCCTCCTTCCTAGGGCTCGTAAAATGTACTAGGATGGATTTGTTTGAAGGACAAACTTACATGACAATCATATGCTATCCCCTTCAAGCTTGTTTCCAAAAATAATTGGGGTACTCGCCAGCAATGGTGGGGGAAAATGGAACCAATTCTTAGTCATGTCGGTAGTATGTCGCTTTAGAACATGATAATCATCTGCATTCGTGTCAGTTGAGGATATCTCATTTCATCATTTTTTGCCTCCATGGGTTTGGGTAATCTGTTTTGACCTCTCATATTCTCTTTGCCACATCACCATGAACTCAGATCCTTTGATGTCAAATACTTCCAAATTCCGGAGTTGTGTCACCGATATGTTCAAGAGAATTTTCCTTTTGCAGTTTTCAACCTCTGATCCTCTTTTTCTGGTCCTGATTCACTATCATCTTATTCCTCTGTCTCATGTCGATGATGTGGGAAACATTATAGCCCTCATTCAACCAGGTCGCTTCCTGTCAAATTCATCTTATTATCCAGGAATTTGATGTAGAGACTCCCTTCCGGTACCTTGGACCTTGCATGCCTCAATGGAAAGTTCTTTGCATTCGAGGATAGGTCCTCATCATTGGTGTTGGCTTGAGGGGTCTTGACCCAGGTTCGGTGTGCAAGGTTTGCCAACAAACCCCTATACTACTAGCCCTTTCGGCAGTGACCCACTTGCGCAAGTCACAGTATCACCCGAAGTAGTATGGGTGGGTGTTGGAACTAGGTTTCCGCACCCTAAGAAAGGAAGGGTAAGGCAAGAAGGGTTGTGTTCGGTTCAAATTAACTTGTATTTGCGCAGGGTTAAATATGTATCCAATTGCATCCATTTGTACTAGATCTACAATTATATGTTTTTCATAACATCAACACAATGTTACATAACCAGAACAAAACAGATCTAGATCCAATTCAATACACATACTTTCGCAGCATGATATAACCAGAGCGCAAATCCAATCATTCAATATTCAGACGTTCGCAGCGTAAAGATAGAAAATGCATAACACAGTAATTACCTGCAATTAATTCAACAGTACTCATAGATTCAGATCTAATAATCCTGCGTATTCATTCATTCATCAACCTTTCCTTACAATTCCCTTCCCAACCTGTGCACACAGCAGCAGGGTTCGCACATAGTTGGACTAGGATCTCTGCGCACACAGCCAGCAGGAGTCTGTTCCCCAAAAACCCAAACGGATCTCTTACACAACAGATCGCATCAATAGCTCATCAAATCCTACCTCTTACAATCCGAAATGCCTCTCTATTTATAAAAATCTAGCTTTAACATTCCTATGGTCCGCAACCCATGGTTTTCGGACCCCTAGTTTACCCTTTAACCCATTACAATGCGTTTGGGGCTTTGACCCACCCTAAAACCCCTGCGCTATACTAAATATAATAAAAAATAACCAAAATGGACTGTTTTTGTAGCTTGTTAGGAGACCCCATTCCAACAACCCCCCAACACAATCTTGTGACTTGTCCCGAGTCACTTTGGTGGCGTGATTTCAACCTATGTGCGCAAGGTAGCCAAGGTGCGAAGGAGTGGTGGAAGCACTTCGTTGCTTTGGGCCGCAATGTGTTGCGCAATATTAATCATCGTCAGAGAAGCAGGCCCATCAAGATCCGCACCAACTTTTTCCAACAACCGGTGGGGGTGTGCAATGGCGGACTGCGCATCATGTGCATGCTGGGGTGCAACATCAGACCATGGTTTCAACTTTTTGCACACAATATTCTTGGAGTGACGAAGGTCCTCAATCCTGTGTATGGAAACTAGGCATTGTGCGGGGGCGGGGGGAGGTGTGGAGGCCCGAACTTGATCTATAACATCTTCTGTCTGCTTCAATTCCCATTGGGCATGCTAAAGCGTGGGGTGGTGCTGTGCTATCGTCCATAGCTGCGTAGCCTCTTCAAGCAATTGGGCTCCCTACGCCAGTTGTTCCTGAATAATTCGTGTTGCGTTAGTGACCACGACAATTCGCTGGGCTCTTTCTTCTGGAGGCATGACATACTGCTTGCGCCTTTCTCGGTCATGACGGTGCACTTCTTGCATTACTTTGGTAGAAAGTCTTTGTAACTATATAGTAGATAGCTGCGCTAAGTCTACTTGAATGTCCCCAGTAATCGGTTCATAAGTGTGAATTATGGCAGTGCGAGGGAGTAAACATACGTTGCTTCTAGTGGGCGGGGTTTGGAAATGGCGGAGACATTGCAGCAGGTCCCGGTACCGCAAAGTTCCTGCTGAACTTGTTTCGCAGATAGTCCTTTCGGGAAGCAACCCATGCGCACTCCTATTACTGCACTCAGCGTCTCCTGGTCCTCTTATCAGTTCCTCCTATGAGTTGGGATCCATAACAGAAAGATGAAAATTATATAACGTATGAATAAGTATAAAAAACCATAATGCGAGTAGCCGATGCCACTTGATAGGTGAATAAATAGCCCGACCCAACGTCTTCCAGCCATCCGCGCCCCAATTGAAGCTACTTAATGGCGAGGTGGCTCGCATGTGGCACGTAGCCTCGATCTGTCGAACCGTGCTTATCATAAATGGTGATATTGATGATCTGCCGCCCATTTTTTGTGTTTGTAAGTGTCTTTTCTCATTAACTCGGGATGTGCTGATGTTCTTTCTTTGCATCCAAGGTCGTATCCCTGAAATGTCAGAGCGTGGCTGATTTTTTGACGTTGTTTTCGTATCTTGACAGAGGGTTGTCACGAGGAAAACCTGCAAGGCGATTGGGAGTCTTTTCGAAGCATTTATGCCGTTCGTGGATGGAAAATTCTTATGTGAGACGACTGCATCATACATCCGTAGGTGGTTTATTTCTTGAGATGCTCGCAGATTCTCCTAGATACACATGATTGTAGACAGGTCCGTAATCCTATACACGCTGAGGTCAGTAGTACTCTGGTAAGTCTGGTTGGGCAAGGGTCGAGCGCACCCTTGAGTGTTGCGCATCAACAGGTAACCACGTGGGTCGACTGACCTTGGGGCCCATCTGGCTAAGGCAGTTTCTATGTG
This sequence comes from Pinus albicaulis, assembly GCA_034641835.2. Lineage (NCBI taxonomy): Eukaryota > Viridiplantae > Streptophyta > Pinopsida > Pinales > Pinaceae > Pinus > Pinus albicaulis. The sequence continues at coordinate 1,500,590,411 of CM076581.1, forward strand.
CAAGATCACCCTACTTGAATACTTCCTCCAGGTAGGGGATACAGGTCCTTGCGTAGGTGTTTCATATCGGGTTAGTGGTAGTGCTTCGGACCTACATTCCATGAAACCCTTAGGCTTCGCAGGCTTCTAAGTGTCATCTACGTTCTCTTGGCAAGGCAAGGTTCTTTCTATGGTAGAGATGCGACGAAATTTTCTCACGGTCTGAAGGCTGCGAAGCGCCGAAATCTCATGCAGTCAGCTCTGCCAATTCTCCAGCTCCTCATCGGAGTCGAAGAAACATTCATTGTACTTTTCCCAATAGAGCATCCCTTCATTCGTGGGGTTAACCTGATCTCCATCTTGTGCAGTGATATTATAAATACGATCTAATTCTTCCTTTGTATGGAAAGGCTCGGTATACCAGGTACCTTCTGTAGGATCCAGGGGTACTATGACATGCGTGCCTTTGCTTTCAAACACCATGCTTTGTTTCTTGAGGTTGATAATACCTCCCATGTCCATTGCCAAGTCCAGCCCAAGGAATGCAGGGTAGGGGTCCATGTCTTCAACTATTTCAATGACTTCAAAGTCAGTTAGGACTCTTACTCCTGCAATGTCAACCATAACTATTGGTAACCTACCCAAGGGAATGATTTTCTGTTGATTTGCCATGCGCAGCTAGATAGTGGACCATTCTAATTTGGGCTTTCCCATCCATTGCCATGTATTCTTAGGTAGAACATTGGCATCAGATCCAAGGTCTAGGATAACCTGATCCATTTCATAGTCTCTGATTTGTGCAGTTAACCGCATCTCTCTCCCTGTCCGTTTCTTAGAGCTGTATAGTTTGTGTACGTCCTTGGTTTCGGGAATCAAGGTGGGCCGAGCTGCGCAGGTATTCATCAAGGCTAGGAGGTTTCTTACAGCCTGTGGGTTCCTGAGCAACTTTAGACATGCCTTCAAAAAGGTTTCAATGTCTTCCTCACTTTGATGCTGCGTAGGGGCTGCTAGTAGTGCCTGTTCTTCACAAGATAGTTCTTTGCTTCCCTTGGTGTCTAGCCTGCTATGTGTTATGAATTTTAAACTTGGATCCGCTTCTCGTAGCTCAGTTTTAACCCTCTGTACATTCTGCATAGGGGTAGGCTACTTTTCCTGCATTCTAGCTATTAAGATCGGACAGTCTTCTACCTCATGGTCCAGCTGTTTGCAGTATTTACATGATGGCTTGGTGGGATTAGGGCATTATATGGAAAAGTGCCCTATTTCTCCACAGTTATAACACATTAGCTGACCTCGTCCTTGGCCTGTGCTTCCTCCCCGACCTCCTTTGCCTCAGGCCGGTGATCCTCCAAAGTGTGCAGCTAGTCTTGGCGATGCAGGGTCTGATTGCACCCGATATAGGTTCCCGCGATCCATCATCAAGTCATACGTTCGGAAATTCTGCTCTTCATGTCCTACGGATCGATAGAATCGACACCATTGTTGTTTTAGCTTTGGGACATACTCACCCAGCCAAGGGCAATGGTTCGTATCGTGTAGGCCTGCTACCCGACAATAATCACACCATAGCACAGATCTGCTTGATTCTAGTCGCAACAGGACAGGTTCCCTACTTACCCTTGGGCATAGCGGGCTAGGTCCTCTGGCTTGCATATAATCAGTTCGTAGAGGGCACTAATCCTTTGTGTGACCAGACACTCGGCAACGTATACACCAGAGATCCACGTAGATGTCTTTTCCTCGCTCTTTTCGTAGGTTCTGTATCTCTATGTGCATAGCCCCGAGTTGTTGCTAGATTTGTTGGACTCCTGCTGAGGTATCCTCCAGGGGAGAAGCTTCTAAATTCATAGCAGCTTCTACAGCTTTTTCGTGCAATTCAAAGGTCTGTTGATTCATTGGTGTGCACAGGTGAGGTAACAACATGGCGATGAACCATTCCGTATGTTGTCTATCATCATACTCAAACCCTCCTTCCCTACTTTCCTTATTTAACCATTGATTCGCCTCCCATACTGATTCAGATGCACCTTGTCTGAAGTCCTTTACGTCTGCTACTAACTGGGAATAAGACTTCGGCTTGTGGAATTGTTGCTTTAAGAGCATCCTTAATATCCTGAATGGAGGCAGTTCCATTCTGGGCAACATATCGCATATACCAATCGATAGCTCTGTCTTTGAATACTAAAGACAGCTGCGCCCTTTTTATTGTATCACTTTCCACGTTCTGCACAGTCCAGACATAGTCTGAAAAGAACCAAAATCGATCCATGTCCTCATCTCCTACCCCTTTGAAGGTAGGTAGTTTCAAATGTGCAACCATATCACTATCCAGGGACGATGTTATAGGAAAATTCTTACCCTTGCGTGCCCTAGGTGGTGATGTAGCTAGTTCCTTTACCGGACTATAGGCAGCCCTTCCTCCATCAAGGTTGGTCCGATAATACTTACCACTGCGTGTCGCACTCCCGTCTGGATCCGAGGTCATTCAGTCAGTATGGCTACATAGAATGCTCTTCTCATACAACAACTTCTTGATCAGTAATGGTAACGTCCTCATAAACTTACCCTGGAATCCTTTGAAGAATCGTCGCTCGGCCTCAGAGTATGATACAAATTGATTAATGGAAAACTCTTTCACAAAGCCTCCTAGCACATTATCCACCCAGTGATCCACCGCGTGTGTAATAGTATTATCGGTTCTTTCCAGCTGTTCAAGTAGATCTGGAGTCAACTGAGTGACTCGCTCATCCTTCCAGCACTTCTGGAATTCTACCAGCCTGGCCAGCCACTCGTGAAGCTCAATTGCAAAGGTTACAAAGATTATTTCGTAGCTTTCAGTAAGAACATACCTATTTTTCCACCTTTCCGCCATTAACTTTTCACTTCGGTTTTCTTTTATTGCAAACTCCTGGATCTGCCTTTCGAACTAGTCCTCGATCTCTTTTCTTTCAGGCTTCCAGTATTCTCTTGTCATTACCCGATCCCTTTCTCGGATCCCTTCTGGTGCTGGCAATGGAAACATTTGTTGGCTTGAGGGGTCCTGACCCAGGTTTGGTGTGCAAGGTTTGCCAACAAACCCCTATAATACTGGCCCTTTCAGCAGTGACCCGCTTGTGCAAGTCATAGTCTCACCCGAGGTAGTATGAGTGGGTGCTGGAACCAGGTTTCCACACCTTGAGAAAGGAAGGGTAAGGCAAGCAGGGCTGCGTTCTAAACCGATTACCTTGTCTTTGCGCAGGGTTAAATATGTATCCATTTGCATCCACATGCACTAGATCTACAATTATATGCTTTTCATAACATCAACACAACGTTACATAACCAGAACAAAATAGATCTAGATCCAATTCAATACACAGACTTTCACAGTATGATATAGCCAGAGCGAAACATATCTAATCATTCAATATTCAGACCTTTGTAGTGTAAAGACAGAAAATGCATAACATAGTAATTACTAGAAATTCATTCAACAGTACTCACAGATTCAGATCTAATAATTCTGTGTATTCATTCATTCATCAACCGTTCCTTACAATTCCCTTCCCAACCTGCACACACAGCAGCAGGGTCCGCACATAGCTAGACTAGGATCTCCGCGCACATAGCCAGTAGGATTCCATTCCCCAAAAACCCAAACAGATCGCTTACACAACAGATCGCATTAATAGCTCATCAAATCCTACCTCTTACAATCTGAAATGCCTCTCTATTTATAATAATCTAGCTTTAACATTCCTATGGTCCACAATCCATGGTTTTCGAACCCCTAGTTTACCCTTTAACCCATTACAGTGCGTTCGGGGCTTTGACCCGCCCCAAAACCCCTGCGCTATACTAAATATAATAAAAAATAACCAAAATGGACCAGTTTCGTAGCTTGTTAGGAGACCTCGTTCCAACAATTGGCCTTCGATCGAGTGATTCTGTGGATGTTCAATGCCAGATCACTGTTCACATTCCGTGGATTGTAATTATTGTACCTTGAGAGCCATTTTAATTATTGGTGGTTTCTCTTGTACCTGTTAACAACTTTCATCATTTTCTGGTAATCAGGTGAATTTCTTGCATGTTGGACTTCAGCTCACATATTTGCATGCTTGAATTTGTAATTTTTCGGGTTGAGATGGAGCGCAAGACCTTGGGTTTTTTCTGATAAAATCCAGGTTGCAGGATATTTTGGTTTATCATGACTATATGCATGGCTCTTTTGATTGGATGGTTGCGACCATACCTGAGTCTATTTATTGATCCTTATTGCTGGATGGTTGTGTCCATACCTCGAATATCAGTTCTATATGTACTCTATTATGGATGTTTGCACCCATAACACAAGTTCATGTATCATAGATATCAATTGTACCTGTATTTGCAGGTCTTCCAATGACGGTGTTTGGTTTGAACACATTCTCATAAAGCATTTCACTCCTCCCTCTCTCTCGGACCTCATGCTTTAGGGGGCATCTATTACACAAAATTTTGTCACCGTCCCTGCAATCCCCATCCCGCACATTGGAGGACCATTACTGTGACTTCAGTATAGTGTCATGCCTTTCAAAAAGTGTCATTACATCCCTTGCCATGAGAAGAACATTTCCTCTGTTGACTATTCCTGGAGCAGACTATCAAAAACATATGATTTTAGGTTGGCGCTGGTAGGCAGTTATGGCCTCGTGCCCATAGAGAAATTAGCACTCGGCCTTGCACCCATTGGCACTATGTTTTAGTGGACTGCCTGCACCGAGCTGTTTTTGGAAATTTTTTTTAAAATAGAAGCGAAGTTTCCATTCCCAACCACTTCGTGAGCGAAGTCAACATGGGTTTTTTGACTGAATAACGTCGAAAAACTTCCTTTGGCTTCTTGTTTCCTACATTTGAGCAACCTCCTCCCTTCCACCATATGAGGGATCCCAACCTCCTCCTCTCCTATAAATACATCTCTCTCACATAGATGCAGCTAGCTGAACATTTTTTACAATAGCTTAAATGGTTGAATAGATGAACAGTCCGATATAGCTGGTGTGAGATAGAGTAGAGAGAGACCTATTTTCGAGAGAGAGTCTAGTCTTATTTCTTTGCCAAGTTCAATTCCCTAAAAAATTCTTGAGACGTGTTTCAACTAGACCCGCTAAAGGAGGCTGCAACGTCAAGGCTCTTTTGGTTGTAAACTCTTTCTCTCTTATTATTAATACATAACTGATGTTTTGGTTCCCGTTTTTCATTTGATATGATTAATCTTGTGCAATACATTTAATTCTCCTTGACCAATTAGATAGTTATAAATGTAAGTATTGTTTCATATGTTGCTATTGTTCTCTGATCCTTGTGCGAGCACTTGAGTACCACCGCTGAAGGACCCTAACGTGTCAAGACAAAGATCAGGAGACTGTTGCCATAGATATGACAACTACGTAGGAACAAAGGTAGGACATCTATCCCAACTCAGTTTCATTAATTAAGTAGGAATCGATGCATTAGCATGTCCTATTTTTGTTAGACCCACCCTAGGGCTAGAGGGATCGCCTCTATCCGCAGAGGGGATTTACCTACACAACACTATGTTATGTAGGTTATATGGAAAACCTGACAGTACCAATTTTTCAATACAATGGGTACCCTTGATAAATTCATGTGTCAATTCCATTATAATTAACTAGGCCACCATGCGATCTAACAACCTAGTTATGGCTATCATCATAAAATAAATACCTCCATGAGAAATTTCCCCATTCTATATGAGTGCGTATATTATGGACGCTATCTATTTTTGCACCAAAATTCCAATCATGGGTAGGAAATGGACCAGTGAGGACCCAAAGTCTATTCACCTTAGTCATAAAGTGTTATGTCATTCCTATTTCACATCTTATTTTTACCGAATTTGTCATGGTGTTATGCTCCCCATGCACCAACTTATTTTTTACAAGAAAGCCCCAAATTTTCTGAAGAAGCAAGTGTATATTTTCTCCCAATTGGGAAGTAATTTACTGAACAACTGCTTACCTATATCAAAGTTTTTGGGAGTGTTGAAAAACCTCATGTTCTTCCTTTATACATCCCCGATAAATGGCTAGCAAGGGAAATTTCTTATCTGGCAGTGGGATACGACCTTGGAAAGAACCTCAAAGATTCAAAGAAAACTTTATGGCCAGTTTTCCTAGTACTGTGTGGTGTTTTTACACCAAATGAATTTTGTCATGTAATAAAAGAGATTCAAAACATAGAAATTTTGAAATTAGCCACCATTCCAAGAAGGCAATATGATCCTGATAAGGTAGCTTACAATTTTACTCTGTTTGTGAAAGTTAAATAATTCATGATGCTGACAAATTTTAGGATCTATTCGAATCTACTCATCTTTTGACCAAGTTATAAATTTAGGAAAGGTGAAATTCGATCCAATTGATTTTCATAAATTTCAAGAATTTAGAATCAAAAGACTTGAACAAATTCCATTGAATTTATTAAGCACCAAACATAAGGCTACACCTAGTGTTAGTATCAATACTAATGAGCACAATTCTGAAGTAGGATCAATTCACAATATAGAACAATCACAGAAAGAAACAGAAGCCATGGCTAAGACTAGTCAGAAATTAAAAGAACAACAAATGGAAATTGATCCAAATCAAAGCACTACTGATAGAGAAAAGGGAAATGATATGGAACAACAATGGGATGAATTTAGTCAAATACCAAGAATAAAAAAAATAGATAATGAAAGTTCAAGGAACTTTATAATTTCATACACCTCAAAAAACTCAGAGGAGATCGAATCCAGAGACATGAGATAATCAAGAAACAAGATCGCAGGAAATAGAGATTATCCCTGCATTCCTTACATCTGAAATCACCCTGAAAATAGAGGAAATTCCTCCTCTAGATGTCTTCTACAAACCTGATCATAAGGTTGTAGTAAGGTGATAGAGAAAAATAAGAATATTAAAAACTTCTACTCAAGTGTTACCAGGAAATGAGTCAATGGAAGTAGTCTTGGAAGAAACCACCGCTGACAGAAAATCTTAATAAGTTGTTACAGTTTTTAGGAGCATACACCACAACCACAATTGATAAATCAGTTGAGGTCTCAGCTTTATTAAAATAAAAGGAAGAAAGAATCTCACAGCTATAGCAACATCTAGAGATTGAAAAACTCAATAAACAAGGTGAGATGCAATTGTCACAATTGAAAAAGGATATGGAAGCAATGAAAATAAAGTATGAAGAAAATATCACTATAAAGGATATGCAAATTTGTGAAATGCAAGAATTGATTACTAGATACAAATATATACCAAGTAAGGATGACTTTATCAAGGAATATTTGGAACTGAATTCTCAACTTGCCATACAACAAGGTTTATCCTAGAAAAAGATGTATATTGTCAATACTTACTTAGAAACTAGAAAGTAATTGATCAGAGAGCTGAATTTGAAGAACCAAATACTAAAATATAAGATCATATTACATGGAAAAAAATAGATGGAGGGAGAAATTCAAATCTTCCTAAAATTGAATAAAATCTTAAAGACATCTTATTTACAGACTGGGATATTCAGATCAAACAGGCAGAGCGAACAATAACAAGAGCAGCAGAAGAAGCAAAGAATATTATAGATATAGTAACCCATACTCTTCATACTACCATCTTGATTAAAGAAGGTGATTCATGTTAGGAAACTGTAATTTTAGCAGATTGGTAAGACTAAAACTGTAGAAGCAACATTATTTCAACCAACTTTGGGATTCTAGGATCTAGCCCTCCTGAATCCGGAGAGGGATCTCTCCAATATGTACAAAGATGGATTTGTCTTTGAAGTTTGGGGTTATAATATTAGGCTAGTTATGAAGGCCAAGGGTTTGTTTGTTTTTTGGGTGGTTGAGCATGATTACTATTTGAGGTGGAAAGTTCTGAGTGCAAAAAGTTTCAAAGGTGAGAAGTTGCAAGCAATCAGAGTAAGCTTCGACCAAAAAGATAGAAAATTGCAGGTTTTAGTCCATTTGGCTATGGAGTCATAATAGGATTTAGTTGAAACAGCAAGAGGCAAGAGTGGTCTATGGGGCAAGTCATCTATGTCTAAGGATCTCTTTTAAGTTTGATTTATGGAATGAAATGATACAATAAGAAGGAGAGATAAACGGATGCAGAACAAGAGCAGCCCAGGATCTGATAAGTACTTTTAAACTAGTTAGCCTTTGACATGGAATCAAGAAAAACATAAAAGTAAACTAGGATCTGGTAATTACTTTTAAGCTAGTCAGCCTTTGATACACTTTCAATAGAAAACATTTTAAAACAAAGGGAAACTTGGAGGCAACTTTTGGAGTAGAAACTAGCGGGCTGGGCTCACCACAAATCCTCTCCTAGCTCTACTTTACTTAGTTACTTTCAAGACAAACACAAAGATAACACAGAATGGCCTAAGATCTAGTAAGTACTTTTAAACTAGCGGGCTTTTAACACATTCCAAGGGAAACATCCAGATAGTTGTGGGGACAAAACTGGGACCAGGGCTCACCATATCTTCCTCAGTTCATCTTCACAAAACATATACTGAAAATAAAATTTAAGAATAATATTCAGCTAAGACAATAAGACGAGGGAACACCAACATTCCTATGCTTAAACTGAATTAAATCATTCCTAAATAACACAGATTGGAAGAAAACATATATATAGAAAGATTTTCAGTCAGAGAAGGTTACTGATATATAGTAGGTCCTAACTCTATGCATGCTGTTCTTTATAAGAGAATATGAAACACAGTGAAAACAGAAACAAAATAACAAGTAACAATTAGAGAAACATCACCGTCAACATAGACCAGGATCCCATAAATCAGCTTGTATTGATGCTCCAAACCAGTTACAGCTTTAAGTCCAGTGCTTTAGTTTAGAAACCATCTACACATCTCAGCCTAACTTATCTATTACAAGCAGAGCTACAAGAGCCAGTGAACACTATTTACAGTCAGAAGTTTAAGCTTAAATGTATATCAAAGTTCTGCAACCAACCCCTCACTCATCTTCTGAAGAAGTATATATAGAAGGATGAGGAGGTGAGATCTTATAAAAGATCTAAATTTACAATTAATACAGACTTAATGACTTCTTGGCCTTTGAGGGGCTCAATGAAGAAACTTACATACATATCCTCTATATTAAATGATTTTACATAAAAATTTAAGCTCTGTGGGAGCTTTTGTTGACTTTTGAGGCTCTGTGTGATGTCGAAGTAACTCTGCAGATGTTCGTCATTAATTGGCCTACAGATTTTACCCTTTGGCTGTGTTGTGAGGCAGATATCCAGTCCTGATCAATAAATTCAGCCTCTGATTGAATACTTTGAGGCACAGGTGGCATCGTGGTAGCTAGAGGGATCAATTTGCCTCAATTTGTGGCGGTGGAGGGTTTCCTGTCGATAAAACACTTCAGATCTTCTTTAACCTATGTTTTAAATCAGGGATTAGGCTTTTGATAAACATTCTTAGCCGTGATCCCCGCAAAATCTGTCCTTTAATCCTCTACCCTGATAAATTCGGTCTTCGTCACTGATACTCTCTGACTACGTCCGATTCATGGTTTTTTCTGATGTACAGGGCTGCGCAGGGGCGATATGGCATCAATGCCTGAAGGAACACTGATGAAACGTGTTGTCAACACCCTGTGATGATTTTCTTTGGTGAATCGAAGGCGGAAGGATCGTCATCCTCCGCCTTCGAATTTTCCTCGAAAAAAGGCGATAAAACCTCGAAACCCTGCAAAATACAAACAACTTATTATAAAATCCATGCATTTATAGGTTTATTGCTGCGGAGGCATGTGGAGGAAGCGTGGCCATTGGATGGCATCATCCAGCGGTAAGGATTGATCGGAGAAGGCGGAAGAAAGATTAAATCAGAGTCGTCGATCGCGCAGAGATCGACGGTCGAGAGTGAGGGGGAAAGTCAAAATGGAGAATCATTGATTGGGCGACGGAATCAGGGCGATGGAATATGGACCCTTGATCTGCAGATCAGATCGACGGTGGAGATTAACTAGATGGCACGCCGGGACCACGTTAAGCATCGGGCATCTTTGGCAAGCGATAGCCGTCAGATGACCCGCCCCAGATCGGACGGTGCACAGCGATATCGTTGGGCATCCACGTCCAAACAATAACGCGCGATGGACGATGGTTTTATGAACAGTGCCCAGGATACGCGTCAAATGGCGTATGGAATCACTGGCATTTGGGAAAAAACTGCCTTCGCCCAAAGGCGGTGCGATAGATACCACGCGGTTTTGGACGGGGTGAGTGGAATGTGGGGACCACTGGGAGACGGACTCCACACCGTACGATCTGTAGATCAGATCAACGGTGGGGGTTAAACTGAAAATCAAACCGGCGGAAAAGTTTATAATTTAATTAAAAACCAAAGAATTAAAATAATCAAAGGTTTTAATACTTCGGCGGAGAAATATTTAAAGGTTTGGCGCCCGACTGCGGGGCCGAGGGTCATATGAAGGGTCATACGACCAAGGATTTATGTAGGAATGGGCTAAGACCCATATATGTACAAAAATGTGGGTTTTATGGTTTTCCAATGGAAATGAGGGTTCTGATAAGGTTTAAAAGTGGGTTTTAAACCTTGTCAAGGGGTTTTGATGAAGGGGAAAGGGAAAAATTATGTAAATGAGGGATTTTTCATGGGAGATGGAGGGATAGAAACTGAGGTTAGTATTGGAAGAAGGGAAGGGGGAAAAATGTGCTTGCAATAGTGTTCTGGCTTGGAAATTAGCAGGATTTCTAAGTGTAAAATGGGAACAGCAGTGAAGTTTGGGACATAGGATAGGCATGAGGCCTTCAGGAGTCTTCAAGAGCCAACAATTTTTAGCAATGAAAATTGTTCCTTGAAGGCTCAAAAATTTTTTAGCCAACATTTGGTATAACAAATTTTATAGCTGGCTAACAATTTAGACACACTACCAGATATAAAATAATTAAGTGAAAATTGGAAGGAAAAATCTCAAGTTCTCAAATATTCAATCAAGCAGATTTCAAAGACGGATTGGGAGGCATACTGGTAGTATCTTGTTAAATCACACAACCAAACCATGGCATTGAATTGTTTAATAAACTCAACAGATAAAATACCTCCACCTCTCACTGAAGCCATATTTTCAAGACAGATCAGAATGAGAGTCAGCACACCACCTCAAGTGAAACCAATGACTGATATCTATGATCTTCAGGCTCAACTGGAAAACGAGAAAGCTTCCAAATAATATCTATTCATTAGAATTCAGTTACTCATTATGAGGAAGGTTTTTTGAAACCTCAAATAAATTTTGTATAATCTATTTTAGGCATATTAGATACTATTTAATCCCTTCTCACGCATTTAAAGAAGGGTCCATAAATTTATCAAGAAAAATTTGCAAAAGACTGCACTTCTGTATCTTTGTGAATGTTTTGATGAGTTAATGGAACAAAGTCTCATTTCTCTTGATATTGAAGTTGTTTAACTGAATTTTCACTTTTGTACTCATTGAATTTCTTTGACATGAAGAGCAGACACTACTATTGAATTAATGAGTAGAACATTGCATCTATGGTATTTCTACATGCTATGTTGAATTTTATTTCTTGAATTGACAACAAATTTGTTTATCTGTATTATGTATGAAAGATGTTATTAGACGTAAATGTTAAATGCACTTCTATACTGATTTTTATCTATGATTTATTATTTTATATATGATCAAAACTATGAATGTGATACATCTTTCATAATTGTTTTGATTAATTTTTTAATCAAAATAATCATTTTTATAATTTTCATATCTTTCAACTATTGAATAATATTCATTACCAATTGTTGAAAGATATCCTTTTAGATCGCATTAATGAAACAACACCTCAGGTAAATAATAGAATAGATGTTTAATTGCTTTCATAAGTAGATTAAAATCGTTCCTCCATTTTCATATTATAAACAAACACACCCTCATTATTTTTATTGGTAAAATTGTCCCTTTATCCCCAGTCGGAGCCACTACAACAAACGGAAAAGGAGTTGTCTTAAGGTCCAGACTGGGTGGTTTCCCCCATGTTGTTGCAATGGGTTTCCGAGGCTTCAACACATTCCAACTCATATTTCTGATTCTCCTAGGGTTGTTTAGTTTACTCATACCTATGAGAAATCGAAGAGACATATATTTGCGCCCAAGCCTACCAAAAGTGTACTTACACTTGACACCATTGTGGAACATAGTCAGATAGAGGAGAAGCCTCTTTTCCATCGTCATAGTGAATCAACACCATTGGAGCTCTAGATCGTTAAAGAGAAGAGATCAATAAATAGTAGAATTGAAGAAGATGTTTTTCATTTCTAACTCACAAATTAATTTCTTACATCAAGAAAATTTTCAATTGAAAGTGAAGTAGATCTTACAAAGCAAGCCCTAGCCTGACCTAGAGGTAGTGAAAGGTAAAGGCAAGGAGGTTATTTATCTTAACCAAATGCAGAATATGGAGCCCGAGACACAAACAAGAACACCAAAAACAAGAGGCCTCAAAAGTGAACTGGAGCGAGAAAGACAGTCAAATCATCCACCTGAAGAGTTGACCTTTGATGAGCTTATAGCCATGGATATTAATAAAGAAAGATACTTTTGGTTGTCACGGGTAAATGAGAATAGAGAAGCTCTTGAAGAGGGCTAGGAGGGACAATAAGCTGCAAAGACACATGGCAAACCATTATCGCACCAGGAACACAATTTCTCAAATAAGGCTGAAACAATTGAAGAAAAGACTAAAAGAAGCACAAATGAAGCTTAAAGAGAAGGATAGCTTGGACTTGTTGGCTGAAGCTTCTTTGGATATTTATCCCATCACTCACATGTGCCATAGAACCAATTTTGAGAATTTTTGAACAATTTTGGATTTTTTTGTGATTTTTGCAAAATTCTGGGAATTCCTCATTGCAAAAGGGTAACAAACTTTTGTAACGCTTATTTTGGAGGCATCCAATTGATGATATATTTACATGGATGGATGCCTTTTGATGAGTAAAACATAGATAAAGAACCCACATGGCATGAAAAGCTGTAATTTTGGAGGAAAATTTCAAAAACCACTCATTTTTCATGTTTCTGCCACCTTTTTGGAGCCTATGTTACTCTTTTGGAGTAACCTTGGGACAATGGATTTTTGAAGGCCTTACCTTGGGTAATTTTGAAAAATTAAAGATGTTATGGAAACTAGACACATAGGGCTAGTTGAAAATTCTTTTAGAAGTGGAATTGGACTCCTAAAATTGCCTCCAAAGTGCATCCAAAGTTATGTTACGCTTCTACAATTTTTTGTTTCCCTTCTATCAGAAATGTCACAAATTAGCATTGGATTCCTCAAGACACTTGTCAAGCTCATAAATTGTCACAAATTCGAGGTTTTTTTGTCCTATGAGTTGGCATTAGAGTTATTGAGTTTTTTTTTTCCTCCTCTCATGAGGGAATATTTATTTAATGTAAGCGAAAAACACTCCTAGTTCATAGCTAAAATTCAGGGAATGCTTTCTAACCTCCCTAGAATCTAGGTGTTACACAAAAATTTGTCACCGTCCCTGTAATTCCCCATCCCGCACATTGGAGGGCTTATTCCATGACCTGTGAGCAGTGACATAACCTGAAAACACTTTCATGACATTCCCCTAGACATGGACTTTAATTCCCCTGAAGACATCTCCTTGTGAAAAACCCTAAAAATAGCCTTTTCACCCTTGGTGCGACTAGCCTGTGTTATACCCATGCCAATGGGGGAAATCCTTCAAAGAGGGCGTGCCAATTGGCGCTCTGTCTCAGAGTCACACTCGCGCCAGGCTTAATAAAGGGTGTTTTTAAAAAATAAATGGCGAAAGATTGACTTTAACCAACTCCTGAACTGGTCTCTAAATTGAGCTGGGACGTTTGGCTCCGTATTTCCATGTAGAGGAAGTAGTTTGCCACCTCTCATGGAAGCTTCCTTGAGGATAGGGCCAATCCCATAACTGTAGGGATCCTAACTCCTCTTCCACCATCTATATAAGCTTGCCATTTCCCTTTGCAAGCTAGTCTCTAGGAGTCTCCAAGAGCCTTCATAGCCTAAAGAATGCTGCAATAGTCCTCATAGTGCCAAATCAGTAGCAAGGAGATTTATGATCGAAGAGAGAGGCTTGTCCCTATTCCCGACAAGCTTTACCGAGATGTATTCCGTTGATGACCCGCCAAAGGAAGATTCAACATCAGAGCCAGGTTGTATTTTCCTTTGTATGAATTAATGATAAGCGACTATTGGTTATGGTTCCATTCGTATTGTTCATTATGATCATGAGTTGTGTCCTCTCTGACTTATACATAATTGCATATATCAGGTTTTACGCTTGTGTTTGTCATGTTTCTTGTGTGTGCAGGTGTTCGATCACGGCGAGCGAGAGGATTGTGATCTGCTGGAACAAGGAAACGGGAGCGCCATCTTCTCTACAAACAACAGCGTTGGACTTGAGGTAAGCCTTCATCGCAAGTTGGTCTATTGAAATTAGGAACTTGCACCTTAGCGTGGTATGATTGTTGCTAGACTTGATCTGGGCTATTAGGGATCGCCTCTGTCCGTAGAGGGGATTTACCTCCACAACAAATTGGCGACTCCGCTGGGGAGTTAGCTTGTTGTTTTCATTATAAACTACAGACGGAGCCTGAAGTTAGCCAGATAGCCTTCGAAACACTCTTTCTCTACATTAGCGAAGTAGATCAATGCTGCTTCAGTCAATCTCTGGTCTAGTTTATGAACTGAACACTTGGAGTATTGTCTTGTCTTTCAATCGACTCTTGACTTTGCTTGCTTGATCAGCTCTTTTGGCTGGCTCTTTTCGTGAGTTTGGATTTTGGTTTGAGTTCTAGCATCACCGGTCTGCTTATTGGATTGCTTATTTTTATTTTTTACATAGCAAACTTGACTGGTGCGCTTAATATCCTGACATTCGCACCAATTGGCGCTAGTTGCCAGTTTACTACCCGCGCCAATCCTGTTATGGCGCTAGTTTCAGCCTGAAATTCGCGCCAATGCTAAAAGGTGCTAGGGTTTACTTGGTTTTGAGATTTCTGAGCTTGATCTGTGGTTTTGGCTTCTTTTTTCAACTGCCTGAATGTTCCAGAGCCTTGTTTGACTGACTGTGACCTTCTTCCTTTGGTTGTTTTCCCGTTTCTATCGATTTTACATTTTAGCCCTAGGGCATCTAGGTGCTATTGTGCATCGAGCCTCCCTTGGGAGTTTGTGGTTTCTGTCTGTTCAGTCAGCTTTGTGATTGCTTCTCTGCATTCGTTTGGTGGTTGTCTATCGTTTTATTGCATTATTTGAGTGATTGGCTTCTTCTTCATTCAAATTCCGCTTTGTCTCTCTTTGAGCCTAGATTACATGGTTCATTTGAGTCTTGGAGATTCTGCTTGAAGTGGTGAGTCTGATCTTGGTTGGGAGAAATTATTTTTTTTTTCATTTTCAAGCATTGGCACTTGTTGTCAGTTAACAACCCACGCCAATTTTCCATTGGCGCTAGTTGTCAGTGAGCAAGTCGCGCCAGTTGGCGCTAGTTGTCAATGATAAAGTCGTGCCAATTTCAGGGTGTGTGAAAATTGAGATTTTTTCCCTAAATCCTTCACCAGTGTGTCTTTCCCTGCCGGTCTTTTCATTGTATAAGAATATATTACATTGCTCATTGTTTGAAATGTCTTATTTCCATGATTGTTTGATGTAAAAGGGAATGAATGCCTTGTTTTGATCTCTTGCTTTGGAAGTCCTCTTTGTGTTTGACCTCATATGTCTTGTCGTCTTTTGAGGGATTTCGTGACAAAGTGTTTGAAACAACGATTGCATTCTTAGTGTTTTTTTACATCTCTTTTGCATTCATCCTTCATTAAGAAGATTTGTGTTTATTTAGTTTTCATCTCAAAGTTTGCTTTTGTTAAAATGCATTAGATCACATTGCATTGAAAAGTGTTTTTGAGATTCATCATTGAACTTAGATCACATTGTTTAATGATTGAAAGCTAAAGTCGCTTTGAGTGAATTCTATTTCATTAAAGGTGTGCATTAAGTAGATTCTCATTTCATCGAAAAATGCATTGAGTGCATTCTTATCATTTGAAAAAGAAAAGGAAATTGTGCATAGATTACAATTGCATAGTTTTCGAAAAAGAGGATTTTTCATAGATTACATTGCATTATTCGCATCGTTGAATGTTTGAAATTACTTTTGGATAGTGAAATTCATCTAGTTTGGAAAAGATTTCGTTTTCAGTATTTCTGTTTGTTGCATCATTGTTTGAAGTTCTTCCCTTAACTAGATAGCATTCATCGAATTGAAATTTTTCTTTTCTCATATAGCTGCATATAGGAGATTGTCAGATGACATACACTAGGGCCTTGAAACTGAGACATAATTGAAGATCAACCATAAAATTTATTCAATCAACCTAAGGAAGCATTGAAACATTAACGAAATATTTAGAGGTCTAGGCTAGTGACGTGTTCTGACGTCGTTAAACCTAGTAGCTGTCGTTCGCCTCTTGGCTTTAGACAGCAGTACTAGTACGGACTTGTGCTCCCCGTACTATCGCGTATATAAATGGAGACCCCACTAGGTTTCTATCCTTTATCCATAGGAAGCCGATTCTGCCACCCTATACCCGTGATACACCGGACACAACATTCGGGGAGATTGCCTGCACGTACATCAAGTCCTTGGTTGATTTCTCTTTCATTTTGAAACCAGGTGTATATTGCAGTTCACGGTTATTTGGTACACCCTTTGCCTAGATTTCCTGAGCAGTCATTTCGATATTTTCTGACTCATTAAATTTTAAAAGATCATCAAGCGCTTGTCCTTTCACGCTTGTTTCCAATCTGAAAGTGATAGAGTCACCTTTTTCCTGTTTCTCGACTCTTAAAAGATGAAACGACAGAGTTTTGTTTCAATGTTTTAAAAATTAACTGCCCACGAAATATTCCTGGTTAAAGTTAGTTTCCTTAGGGTGTTGTTCTCAAGATCGTTTCTGATGGCAACTTTCCTGGAGTTCACCAACCAAGGAATCCACTCCGATGGGAATCCTGGTCCTTTTCCTCCTTTTGGAAATGTTGGTGCTCCTTATATGGCAACGTTGTCCCTTCCTGGGTTAACTGTTGGGTTGCCTGTTTGGTTGTTTTCAACCTCTATGGTCCCGAATGTCTCGGCTACTGTTCAATCAGTTCCTCCGCCTGAGCAACGTCATGTTGATTCCAAGGTGGACCTCTCCCCTTCTTCGCCTGTTTCTGTGTCCTCCTCTTCTACTTTGTCTGGTGAAATTCTAGATTTGAGTAACCAGGTGGCTAAGAAGAAGAAGAAGAAGACAAAGAAGAAGAAGTCTGATAAAGGAGAGGCTAGCTCTGCGGCTATTGCGCCTAAGAAGTCTCCTCTTGATAAACCTTCCAACCCTCCATGGAAAGTCAAGTTCCCTTGCATGTTGTGCATGGGAGACCATCTTCTTCGAGATTTCCTGGCATTCCCAAGGTGCTTGAAGTATGGTCCAATGGTCGTCTGTTGTTGCCTCTGGCTTCCGGGATTCAGGTTGGGGGCACATCTTCAACTGGTGCTGGTGCGGCTCCTAAGAAGCAGGGTAAGCTTGCCAATCCCTGTAAGTTGTGTGGGGGGCACCATGCCATTCACCTTTGTCCGTATATGGATGAAGCCAAGCGAGTTTTGGACAACTCGACTGTTTCTGCACCGTGCCTTCCAGCTGGTTACAAACAGATTTCTTTGATTCTTCCACCAGCTGATGCCACGATTGGTCAAGAGTCATCCTTGGTCGATCCTGCTCCCTCGGAAATTCAAATTCAGGAATCCACTCCCGACCAACCATTGGTCGTGGGATCATTTGAACTGGCCCCGTCTATGGTGCACCAGGTCTTTTCCGTAGAGAGTGGATCTCACATCCCCCATGTCCTTCTGGTTTCTTCAGATTCTTCAGACTTGGAGAAGGATTCTCCTATCCCTATATCTCAAGAAGCTACTCCTCCACCTCCCGTGATGGAGGTCCCAGAGGATACTCCTCCTGCCTTCAAGATGGAGGTTGTGGAGGATGCTCCTTCTTCTTTCGTAACACCAGGGGAAGACCATCTCGGCTCGATGGTAGCCCCTCCAAGTAGTTTGGTCACTTCCTTCGATTGGAGTCGATTTGTAGGATACCGCCTTCCATCTTATGTGCCTTTTGAGATAACGGTACAGGCCTTTGGTATGGTTGTACCCAGCACCATTATAGATGAAGGTGCATCTGTTAGTGTTCTATCCTCAAATACTTGGCAAGATTTTGGCTCGCCGCCGCTTGCGCCTGTTACACAGAATTTGTTGGCATTTAACAGAAGAACGAGTCAACTGTTAGGGATCCTTCCAAGGTTACCTGTTACTTTGGGAGGTAAAACCATCCATATGGACGTGATGGTTGTTCCAGGCCCTTTGGATTTCAATCTTCTCTTGGGGCACGATTACACCTAGGCCATGGGAGCGCTTGTCTCCTCCCTTTTTCGTGTGGTCTGTTTTCCACATGAAGGACGTATCGTGACCATTGATTAGCTTTCGTTCTTTGGTCCTGATATGGCAGCTGGCCCACCATCATCCCTTCCTGGTTTTTATCCACCCGTTGTATCTGCCCCACCGTAGGTCAACTATGTGGCTACCTACCCCGTGCTTGTACCCAGTGATAGTGCCGTTGTGCATTAGGTGCTGGGGGCATTGGGTCCTGACTTCCAGGATGTTTTCCTTCCATCGGGAGTGGAACTCTTGGAAGCGATGACTTCTTGTTCATTATGATGAGGTCGGTCAGAGCATGGTTCCCTTCCTGTGTCAAGCTCTTTAAAAAATGAAACCAGGTTGTCGAGCACAGTTTGTTTTCTTGTGTCAAGCTCCTTAAAAAATAAAACAAGTTGGTTGGAGCAGAGTTCCTTGTCTTGTGTCAAGCTCCTTAAAAAACGAAACAAGGTCATTGGAGCAGAGTTCCTTGTCTTGTTTCAAGCTCCTTAAAAATGAAACAAGGTTTTCGGAGCAGAGTTTCTTGTCTTGTGCCAAGCTCCTTAAACCATGAAACAAGGTGTCCTGAGGATAGTTATTTTAATGTGTGAACCTCATTAAAATAATGAAACACTTTCATGTTCAATTCGAGTCTTTGATAAGATCTCGTAAAATCCCAGTCAATTCGTTCTCTTGATCTCGTAACTTGAACCTTCACTCCATCTGCCTTTCATATGGACTGAAGCTTGGGGGGCATGTACCTCGAATTGAGTCACCATGTTGGGGGCATGCTTAATTTTTCAAGCATATTTTTTTTCCATTTCAACCTTGTGTAAAAATGAAACCAGTTTCAAGCATAGTTTATCTTTGTTTCAAGCTTGTGTAAAAATGAAACCAACTTCAAGCAGAGTTTCTTGATTTCAAGCTTGTGTAAAAATGAAACCATTCCCATTTTACCTCTTGTGATTGCCATTTTATCAGCCTGTTTTTGCCAGATGAGCCTTGGTTTTCTCATTCCATCATCACTATCTCCTTGGCCGATCATATGCCTTCACTTGGTTGTTTTAACCGTTCTTGAGGAACCGCTGCGATGACTGGTCTTGTTAGCCAACCTATTAACCTTTACTTGTTCTGAGCAATTCCACCATTACCGGAACCAGTTGCTACCCTTTATACCACTCGTTCCTCCAGGAGGAGTCAACTTTCAGCTCTTTTCTGACTCTCTAAACATGAAAAGATTGCTGAGTCACTTGTCGTTTTGATCTCGTTAAATTGGTTGCGAAACGACATCTACCCAGTATACGTTTACCCCTTTTTTGGGATGGGATAGATTACTTACGAAAAAGGAATACCCTAGCCTATCGCGACTAGGAGGCTTTCTCAGACATAGTTTTCTACCTTTTCGAATTTGAGGAACTAATTACGAAAAGGGACCATTGGAGTTCACTTTTCTGCCATCTTTTCAAACTCTCTAAACATGAAAAGATGCCGAGTTCTTCCTTTGTCAGACTCGTTAAATCCTGATGACATCGGATCCAGTCGAAATGACGATATTCAAGTTTCTCCTTCCTAGGGCTCATTAAATGTACTAGGATGGATTTGTCCGAAGGACGAACTTATATGACAAGCATATGCTATCCCCTTCAAGCTTGTTTTCAAAAAAAATTGGGGTACTCGCCAGAAATGGTGGGGGAAAATGGAATCAGCATCATTGTCGTGTCGGCAGTATGTCGCTCTTGAACATGGCATTTGTCTGCATTCGTGTCGGGTTGGGGACATCTCATCTCATTTTCCACTTGCCTCCGTGGTTTTAGGTGACCCCTTTTGGCCTCTCAGCTTCTCTTTGCCTCGTCATCATGGCCTCTGATCTTTTGATGTCAAATAATGTCAAATCCACTGTTGTGTCGCCCATATGTTCAAGAGAAGTTGACCTCTGCAAATTTAAAGCTTCCTCTGATTCTCATCTGATCCTGATTCACAAAAAAAATATTTTCCTCTGTCTCGTGTCGATGATGTGGGAAACACTATGGCCCACCTTCGATCAAGGTCACTTCCTGTCGACTTCAGCTCATTATCCAGGAAGCTGGTCTAGAGACTCCCTTCTGGTACCTTGGAGCTTGCATGCCTCAATGGCAGGTTCTTCGTGTTCGACGTGAGGTTTTCATCACTGGCCTCCGATCGAGTGATTCTATGGGTGTTCGACGCTAGCTCATTGATTCACATGCTGTAGATTGTACCTATAGTACCTTGAGGACCATTGTCATTATTGGTGGTACCTCTCGCGTCTGTTAACAACTTTCATCATTGGCTGGTAATCAGACGATGTTCTTGCATGTTCGACTTCAGCTCACATATTCACATGCTTGAACTTGTACTCTGTTCGGGTTGAGATGGAGCACAAGACCCTAGATTCCTGTCTGTTATAATCTAGGCTGCAATTTTGTGGATTATTATGATTGGTTACATGACTCATTCACTAAATGGCTACGACCATACCTGAGTCTATTTATCGATCCTCATTGGATGGCTAAGACCATACCTTGGATTTGGATTATTGTATACTCTGTTATGGATGGCTACACCCATACCACATATATCATGTATTTGAGATATCAGTTGTACTTCTCTACGCAGGTTTTCCGACGGCGGTGTTTTCAGTTGGACACGTTCTCGTAAAGCATTTCACCCCTCTCTCTCTTTTAGGCCTCATGCTTTAGGGGGCATCTGTTACACAAAAAATTTTCACCATCCCTACAATTCCCCATCTTGCACATTGGAGGGCTTATTCCGTGACCTGTGAGTAGTGACATAACCTAAAAACACTTTCAGAGCATTCCCCTAGACATGGACTTTCATTCCCCTGAAGACATCTCCTTGTGAAAAACCCTAAAAATAGCCTTTTCACCCTTGGCACGACTAGCATGTGTTATACCCGTGCCAATGGGGGAAATCCTTCAAAGAAGGCGCGCCAATTGGTGCTCTATCTTAGAGTCGCACTCGCGCCAGGCTTAATAAAGGGTGTTTTTTAAAAATAAATGGCGGAAGATTGACTTTAACCAACTCCTGAACTGGTCTCTAAATTGAGTTGGGACGTTTGGCTCCGGATTTCCATATAGAGGAAGTAGCTTGCCACTTCTCATGGAAGCTTCCTTGAGGATAGGGCCAATCCCATGATTGTATGGATCCCAACTCCTCTTCCACCATCTATATAAGCTTGCCATTTCCCTTTGCAAGCTAGTCTCCAAGAGTCTCCAAGAGCCTTCATAGCCTAAAGAATGCTGCAATAGTCCTCATAGTGCCAAATTAGTAGCAAGGAGATTGACGATCGAAGAGAGAGGCTTTTTCCTATTCCCGACAAGCTTTACCGAAATGTATTCCGCTGACGACCCGCCGAAGGAAGATTCAGCGTCGAAGCCAGGTTGTATTTTCCTTTGTATGAATTAATGATAAGCGACTATTGGTTGTGGTTCCACTCGTATTTTTCATTATGATCATGAGTTGTGTCCTCTCTGACTGATACATAATTGCATATATCGGGTTTTACGCTTGTGTTTGTTGTGTTTCTTGTGTGTGCAAGTGTTCGATCACAGCGAGCGAGAGGATTGTGATCTGCTGGAACAAGAAAATTGGAGCGCCATATTCTCTACAAACAACAGCGTTGGACTTGAGGTAGGCCTTCATCGCAATTTGGTCTATTGCAATTATGAACTTGCACCTTAGCGTGGTATGATTGTTGATAGACCTGATCTGGGCTAGTAGGGATCGCCTCTGTCCACAGAGGGGATTTACCTCCACAACACTAGGAAATGACTCATCTTATGTATTTATGATCTAGTTTGGATGGGATTTCGACTTGATGAGGTTTCATAATCCATATTTTCTATAAGTATACTCTCTTTAATCTTTCGTTGGGTTGAATATTTTCATATTGTAGTGGAGCTTTTGTAATCAGAAATTTTTAATGGAATTGGAGATAGATTTGTAGGAAATGTGTTGAGATACGTGTGGTATGCATTGGATCTTATGTTATTATTATGTATGTTTATCATTTCATGCTTAATACCATGTATTATTCTTTCATATATGTTTATATTGTAATTTTATGAGCATAAATCAAGTTAATTCATGCTCTGTTTTAGACAAGTTTTACATTGGTATCTTTATTTGCTTCTAAACTGAATGAATTCACCTCAGTGCTCATTCAAACTCTCTTCTACTTCATCCTATACTCAATGACCTATTAAAAATGATTTCAAACTACCTATCTAGCCTCACATATTCTCTGAAAATTACCTTGGGATTCATACCTATAAAACATAACATACAGTCTACTCACTGAATTTTCTATCTAACACTAAAAACAACAAACAAATCCTATTTACTAAGCTTAAATACCTATCCTAAGATCTTTAGATACTCAGTCATTCATTTTACTGAAAAAGTGACAACGAAAGAGTCCTCTCAGGTCCTGGTAGGGCTAGCTACCTGACCTAAAACCTGGTCTGGAGTTACCTTTCTTCAATCCCATTTTTAGCCTTGGGAAGTTGGGGAGAATGATAACATATTTGGTATCATTTCTGGGGAGAAATTGCTAAACTTTCCCTAAGAATATTTCTTTAATCCTCTTAAAGTTATACTTGTAGGTGACAATCTCGAGCATTCAAAATATGTTAAATTCTTAAATCTTAGCTAAATTCCAAAATTCCTATCTTAAGTTGGCTCCTAAAAGACATACTAGGTCAAATCTAGACCTGAATCCCTCACCAATTGTGTATAACCCTGAGAGTATTTTTAGAAAGCATAAAACCAAGTCCCAGAAGTTTGGAAGAGTTATTCCTCCACTTGTCAAATCAAATTACTTTCCTATGAGATTTTTTTCAAAAAGTTTTTTTATAGGTCAGAATTTGAAAGATATTTGTTTAGAACTAAGTCTGAAACCTTTCTTTAAGAAACCACCTTTGATCCTTTTGATTTTGAAACCTTTGCACCATTTTATCAGTCTTTCTATTCTGAAGTTGATAGCGAAGTCTGGTCTAATTTCTACAAAATTAAATGCTTGGTTGATAAGTTTCAAGAAACCTCAAAGAAATCTTATTTCCAATATCAACAACAGGCTTTTGCTTCACTTGTCACTACACCTTCTCATACAGCTACATCATCAACCCTTATGTTCATTCCATCATTACCTCTGCAAGTTTTCACTCCTATTGAGATTCAACAAGATGATGAGCTTAGTGAAAATCAATCACCTTCACTAAGTGGGCCCGCAAGCTATTTTTAGGTGTAAGTCTATTTTTAGACATGGTGATCATATTTCAGAAGTTGCAAGATGCTATTTGTGGATGGTTGGTCAAGTTGGAAAAATAGATGAAATTCTATTTTTAGAATATTGGGTGAATTCTATTTATAGATCATCGATCTAAAAATAGAAGTGTTGATTATTATTAACTCTTAATAATAATCAGACTCTAAATATCAACTTATTCTCTTGGAGCACTTAATTTCAGTATACAAATTTGTCAAATCAGTGGGCTGAAGGAATTATGCAATTCCTAGGGTTTACTGGTGGTTCATGCATGGAGGACTTAGTTAGAACTGAAGTGGAAAAGTTACGAAAGAGTTGAAAGAGTAGTTCATGGAGTTGTTATTTAGTTTAACTTAGTTAATGGAGTTAAACTCAGTTGAGATAGTTGTATCTAGTCTAACTGAATGATACACTAGTGAGAGTGGAGTGAATTAATTATTTAATTAATTCACAAATAATAACTCATTAATCAACTGAAAAAATACAACAGTTAACTACAGTGCATGTGAGTTCTAGTGGAGACCTAGTGGAGAGATAGGTGAAAGGGAAAGATGGACTATCCGTTGTGACTATAGTGATGCATTGGTTGCACCACACACACATTGGAGTTTCCAATGAGGATTGCGCAGTGAAAGCAAGGCAGATTCAAATTCATTCAGGGGTCTTCTTCAGTAGGGATTGCGCAGTGGAGGTAGGCTATAAGGTGGCAAGAAATCAGTGCATGGATTTGCATATTTCTTCTGATTAGTGTTTGATAATTGATTGTACTGAGAGCTTAATGTACTAATATTTGTATGATATTGTTACATGATATCCATGATACATAATATGTTATAGTTTTGGTTTTCAGCTTCAGGATTTCCCGTTAAACAACTGTGTTATGTGCGATTGTTTTTATTGCTTCATGTGTTTGCAATTGAGTTTTTAAATTTTTGCAAAAGATTAACAGTGGAAGGATTCTATATTTAGAAAGAAGATAAATATTGTTAGATCAGGATAATCTGGATATATACATGCATCTTTTATATAATTTATACATGGTATCGGAGCAGTGTTAATTCTTGAAGATTGCAATTGTGAAGAATTGCTGAGTTTGTGCTAGTGGACAATTCAAATTTGCTGTAGAAAATTCTTGGTGCGATAGTTGAGTATACATTGAAATGTCTTTCAATGGGTTGCGATTGGAGTATGCACTTGATGGTATATCGAATTACATAGCCTGGAAGGATAGGATGGAGGCAGTGTTGGAAGATAATGGACTGAAGGAGTTCATCGATAGCGATGTTCCTAAGCTGAGATCTAGCGATGCTGCAATACTTGACGCATGGCAAAAGAAGGTAGCAAAGACAAGAAGAATTATGTTAGAAGGTGTGAAGGACCATATTGTGTCCAGACTTCACGAGAAAGCCACTCCATTTTCAATGTGGAAGGCTTTGACTGTTTGTTTACAAAGTAGGAGTGACCAGAGGAAGTTGGTGTTGAAAGATAAGCTCAGAAAAATAAAAATTGAGAAGGGCGATAGTATTCCAAAATATCTCACGAAGTTTGTCCACTATAGGGATGAACTGGGAAGTGTGGGGCTTATTGTTTATGATGAAGACTTGGTGAGCTTGGCTCTCCTTGGGCTTTCAAAGAGTTGACATAGCTACCAAGACTCTATCAATGGACAGAAGAAACAACCAGGAAGGGAGCGACTTTGGTCGGATCTTGTGCAGGAGGAGATAAGGAAAAGTACAAGGGATGGCTCTTCATCGAAGAATGAAGATGAAGAGAATTGTGCTTTGGCTGTGAAAGAAAGGAAAGGGAAGGGGAAGAAATCCCATTCAAAATCCTATGCTAAAGGAAAGAAGCAGGATTTGTCCAAGGTGAAGTGTTTTCACTGTCACGAACATGGGAATTTCGACATTAACTGCCCATAGAAGAAGAACAATAAGAAGGCTTCTGGAGCTACAGCTGGAGAGGCCTTAGCCTTTCATTTTGAACTTGATTTCTCTTTGATCACATGCATGGTTTCAAGCTGAATGGGATCGGTGTGGTATCTTTATAGTGGTGCGTCTTTCCATATGACGGGAGACAAGGAGATTTCTAGTGACTTCGAGGAGAAGGAACTTCAAATGAATATAGAGATGGGTGACAATGGTTGATAAAGTGCGACCGACATTGGGACCATTACCTTTGAGAGGGAGTCAAGTAATCCATTTTTTTTTGAAAGATGATATGCATGTTCCAGGTCTGAAGAAGAACTTGGTCTCAGCCGCAATGTTGGAAGACAAAGGTTATGACGTTATTTTTAGCGATGGAAAATATTTCCTGCTACACAAAACAACGGGTCAAACCAAGAGGATAGGGATTCGAGTTAAGAATATCTACAAGTTGGAGGTATATGGTTGCACTGCAATTATGGGCAAAGCAGAAGAAGTGGTGAGCCGGGATGAGGGCGAATTATGGCACAGGAGATTGGGCCATCTTCACCATGGCACTTTGAAGATTTTGCAGCAGATTTTTACTGGACTTCCCAAGGGTACTCTTACATAGTCAGATCAGTGCAAGGGATGTACTATGGGTAAGTTTATGAAGACCACCTTTCATGAGAAGGAGAACCATGCTCCGGTGATCCTGGGGAGAAGTCACATAGACGTGTGTGGACCTTTCTCGGTTTCTTCAACAACAAAACACAGGTATTATGTTATTTTTCTTGATTATTATTCTCGTAGATGTTGGATCTTCTTCATGTAGAAGAAGAGTGAAACATTCTCAAAGTTCTGTGAGTTTAAAGCATTGGTGGAGAAGGAGTCGGGGAAGAAAGTGAAAGCTCTACGGAGCGATAATGGTGGTGAATACATCTCGGGCGAATTCAAAGAATTTTGTAGCAAAGAAGAAATTTGAAGAGAACTCATAGCACCTCATAACCCACAGTAGAATGGGGTTGCAGAGAGGAAGAACAGAACGATCATGGGTGCTGCAAAAGCTATGCTTGAGAGGGAGCTAGACTTGCATGCAGCGGAGGAATCGCCTGTTCTGAAAGATGAACCTCCAGATGTGGATCGACCACAGGAGGAAGTTCATGGAGTGGAGGAGTCCACTCATGCAAAACCAAACATCAGAAAAGGCATAAATCATACCACAAAAGCTGAGAGACTGAAGCTTGATGCGGCACATAATGTAGGAGTCCCTACATCACAACGCAGACAAATATAGTGACCTGACCAATTTACTGGATACATGGCTCTTATGAGCAAGTGTATAGCCATCTTCTTTTGAAGAAGCAGTGCAGGAGCCCACATGGGTAGATGCCATGGTGGAGGGGTATGACTCCATTATCAGAAACAGTGCTTGGGAGATTTTTCCAAGGCCAGTGGGAAAATCAATTGTAGGATCAAGATGGATCTACAAGGTAAAGCAAGCTGCTGATGGGAGCATCGAGAAGTATAAGGAAAAATTTGTTGCCCAGGGATTCTCACAGATCGAGGGGATTGATTATGAAGAAACCTTTGCACCTGTTGCATGGTATTCTTCCATAAGTACCATCCTTGCTCTCCCAGTGCAGATGGGTTGGCACATTTATCAGATGGATGTGAATTTTGATCAGCAGTTGTCATTGATGTCAACCCAAGCAACATCAAGGGCTAACCCAATATTGCATGGGAATTTTGACCTACCAAATTACTATATTCTGGTTCAAGAACACTTTTGATGGTTTCTACTTGTCGAGATGTTTCCATTGAGATATGGTACGCCATGTAATTCTTCACAGTTTGAGAGATATTAATGTTTTAAGTTTATACCCTCAGTTAGTGGGCTAAAACCCCATAGGGTTGTGGCATGGGTCATTGAAAAGCCATAATTAATATTTTTTAAGCTCCTAAAATCCCTCCCACGTTAACTTGTTGAAGTCCCTCTCAACCTAAGCATTTATATAAATTGTGATCCTCATTTCCTCCTTATGTAAGGGATTTCGCTATCTGAAACAAGTCATCGTGGCATTTTTGCTCTAACTTTTTTTTTTTATGAAGGTTCGGAAGCTAAAAATTTTATGAGGCGAAGCTAAAATCCTGAGGAAGCTGCTGTGAATTTTTCAGATCAAGGTGCGCAACATTTTCGAAGATATGATCTGTGGAAGTCAAGGTTTGTGCAAGCTCCTGAAATTCATCTCAAAGAAGTGACCTTGGTAAAATCGTCATAACTCTCTCTCTGAGTATTGGATTAGAATTCCATAAAAAGTGGTAGATAGTGCACATACTTTGGTTTTCTCTCTATCAATTTTAGAGCCAAGTGAAAAAACAGTGACACGTGGCATGCCATAGAAGTTTGATTTGATGAAACAGTCCATAATTAGGGCATTGTGAGATATTGGGTATAACTCTCACTTGAAGATTCAAAATTGGGTTAGACCTGTGGCATTGGAAATACAACTCAGAGGAATACTACAGGACCTAAAATCAGATATTGAGGATTTGAAATAACAGAGATACACTAGATTCAATATCGAGCTCTTGGAAGGCAAAGAAAAAGCTGGATCATGTGTTGTCAAGGGCTGCAAAGGACCAGACTTTCTAGGGAAGAAAATCAAAGCAAGGTGCAGCAGAGGGTAGCATGACAAGAGTAGAAACCAAGGTGCATAACAGTAGCAATAAGTTCATCACATGAAGTCTTTAAGTGGGCAGCACTGCATACAATCATTGTAAAGGTATCATTGTACTAAGCCATTGTAAATAAATTATTGTACAGATTGTACTAGTGTCTATCTGCCAAGAGTTGAAGAGGCAGTATCGGGTGGTCTAGGATCATCATTAGGTGGTTGTGTCATAGTTGGGGTTATGGTCTAGGGTGTCTTATTCTTCTACAACATTCTATATCATTGTAAAGTGGACCATTTTCCCTGGTACGAGAGTCCATTCTTATTTTATTCTTCTACAGGGTGGTAGGGTGGTGCTAGGGTGAGTTGTAGCTCATTGTGTGTTGGGGCATTCATTCAGTTGACTACTGAAGAATCATGGGCATTGGAGCGTCCATCCAGTGGGAGTTGGAGAAGAATTATTTTCTAGATTCTAGGAAGTTGGAGGTTTATTTTCAATTGGAGTTGAATATTAAAGAATTATTAGAAAAGCATTAGGTGGTTTTTTTCCCGGAGTGGGTTTCCACCTTAAAGACTGTGTGCAAATGTGTTCCTTTTTTTACTGATATCATTTTACAAACATTGATAATAATTGAAGATTAAGTAATGCTCTAATTGAAAGGAATACTGATTCACCCCCCCTCTCAGTATTTCCAACAACTAGTATCAGAGCTTGGTTCCTTCAATAGTAGTTTAATAGCTGGAAGGAGGTCATGGAGCATACCAAGAATGGTGTACCTCTATTAAATGAAAATAATTATGCACTATGTAAAGGAAGAATGGAGGTCTATCTCTTGGCGCAAGGTTACGAAGTATGGGACACTGTTCAAAATGGATTTACATCAACTGCAGATGAACAAGGTAAGAAGAATTTGGTAAATGATGCAAAAGCAAAGAATATTATTATCAGTGGACTTATTGAATCTGTTTATAAGAAGGTGTTGGGTTGTAAAACCACCAAAAATGTATGGGAAAATCTTGAGAATATATATGCAAGTGTATCAAATGTCAAAGAAGCAAAGCTTCAAATCTATAGAGAAAAATTTGAGCAACTCAGGATGAAAGAAGATTGCAACATTGCTGCATACTTCCAATACGTTGATGAAATAACAATACTCTGGAAGGATTGGGAGAGCCAGTTGATGAGAAGACTATTATACAGAAGATTCTTAGAACATTACTAGGGAGATTCAACCCAAAGGTATCAGTCTTATAATACAGTGCAAATCTGGACAAACTCAACAAAGAGGAATTACATGGAGTTCTCATAACATATGAAATGAGACTTGATGAAGAAGAGGGTACTTCAAATCTAGAAACTGCGTTCATTGCATCTAAGAAAACCAATAAGGACAAACAACCTTCAATTGAAATGATATGCACCTGCAAGTGTGAAGAAAAGGGAGATGATGGAGAAGGTCTTTGAGATGAAGAATATGCTTACTTTACGAGAAAACTAAAAATTGGTAAGGGAAAATTCAAAGGTAAACTTCCATTTATATGTTTCATTTGTGGTGAGGTTGGGCATTTTGTAGCAAAATGTCCAAAAAAAAGTGATGGAAACTCAAAAGGAAATAAAGGCTTTAAGAAATTCAACAAGCAAGGAAAAAAAAAAAGGATCCAAAAGGAACTTTCTCTCTAAAGAAGATAACTCATCATCCGATGAAGAAAGTGATAGCAAAGGAGAAGCCAATGAGAAAGTGTTGTTTATGGCCAAGCACAATAAACAAGAAGTATAAAACAATGAAGAAGAAGGGTTGAACATAGAATAATTTTATGAGGAGGCAATCAAGCTTATAAAAGAGCCCAATGATGAGAAGATTTGTTCCAACACTCTTGAATAACAAGTTCAAGGTCTCAAAATTGGAGTTGAAGAACACAAATTTATTGAAGAGTCACTTCAAAATAAGTTGGAAGAAAGCAACCAAGAAAGGGAAGCATTAGAAGCCAAATTAGTCTCGCTACGTAAGGAAGTGAAGAAGGGAAAAACTATCCAAAACTATGCCAACATCTCAAGGGCATTGGAAGAACTCATCAACAAACAACGATCTTACAATTACAGAACTGGCCTTGGTTACAAAGAAGAAGAAGCAGGACCTTCTACAACAAAATACAATGAACCTATGAGATCTGACATACATGTAGACTTCATTGGACAAGATTCAGAAGCACATCCTTGGAAGACGATTCCTCGATGAAGATTTCCATCCAGGTACCAACATATTTTTCATGGCTATTGTTATTCATGTGGAAAATTTGGTCATAAAGCTATAGAATGTCGCACGTACCCTAGGAACCAATATAATTCCAGGAGATCCTTCAAATATGAACCTCCCAAGGCTCAACGAAACATCAATAGATTTGAACAATTAAGAAATAATATGGAATGTTACAAATGTCAGAACTTTGGACACATAGCCAGAGACTGCAGACTTGAAAATCCTCCAGAAGAATCTTCAAAGCCACAGAATGAACGAACATGGAAGAAGAAGAAGACTGATAATTTTTCTCTCACTCTCAAGGCCCAAAACAACAAAGATGTGTGGTATGTTGACAACGGTTTCTCAATGCATATGACTAGAGATAGAAGGAAATTTGTATCTCTGAAAGAGAAGAAGGATGGAACTGTATCCTTTGGGAATGATGGATCTTCTAATGTTATAGGATCAGGTACTATCACTCTCGGAAGAAAAGATGTTATAGCCAAGAATTTTCTATTGGTTGAAAACATGAATCACAATCTGCTCAGTGTTGGAAAAATGTGTGATCAAGGATACACAATGCTATTCAACTCCACAAAATTTGAAATCAGGAAAGGAAGGTATGGTAAAATTGTGGCTACATCAAGTTGAGCTCCAAACGACATATATGTTATGGATGAAGCAACTAAAGCATGTATACTAGCTAAAGAAGATGAAAGCTAGTTATGGCACAAATGAATGGGTCACATAAACTTTGACAATCTTGTCAAGATAAGCAAAAAGGAATTAGTACGAGAAATGCTGAAAATCTCAAAACCTTCCAACACACTATGTGAGGCCTGTCGGCATGGCAAGAAGACAAAAGTCCAATTTAAAACAAAATAACACTTTGCATCACATCCATTGGAATTGATACATACTGATCTATGTGGTCCTGTGAGAACAAAAGGCTTAGATGAAGAATTATATTTCATGCTAATGATAGATGACTATACCAGGATGACAGCCGTCAGTTTCCTAAAGAAAAAATATGAAGCATTTGAGTGCTTTAAGATCTACAAGGAGTTGTGAAAATGAAACTAATTTGAAAATAAAGTGTCTAAGATCAGATAATGGTCGAGAATTCACTTCCAAATTATTTCAACAATACTGTGATGAAAATGGAATAAAAAGACAATTTTCAACAGCACGAACACCTCAGCAAAATGGAGTTGCTGAAAGAAAGAACATAATCGTACAAGAAATGGGTAGAACAATGTTGAAGGACTCAAAATTCGATGAAAAATTCTGGGTTCAAGCAATTGATATGACAGTCTTCATTATCAACCGAAGTCTTCTCAGAAATAATTGCAAAAAGACTCCATATGAATTATGGAAAGGAAAACCAACTAATGTAAAATATTTCAGAATCTTCGAAAGAAAATGTTATATCAAAAGAGAAGATCAAAATTTGGGTAAGTTTGAATCACGTGTTGATGAAGGTATCTTTGTTGGTTACTCACGCAAAAGAAAGGCCTATAAATGTTATAATATAAGACGAAAACAGATAGTGGAGAGCATAAATGTTACATTTGACGAAGATGGTGTTCTAGCGAATAATGATGAGGATCTAGAATCTTTGAAACTTGAGACAGAGGCTGAAAAAGACACAGATAAAATTGTAGAACAAGAAGCAACTATCAACGAGGAAGAAGTAAAAAATGATCATCAAGATATACCAGAACAACAACAAGAAGCTCCTCCAAGGAGAACAAAAGAATGGATTCAAAAGAACCATCCATCAAATCAAATCATTGGTGACATAAATGAAGATCGACAGCTTCGTTCATCACAACAAGATTACATTACTTCTCTAGCAACCTTTGAGCCTAGTAGTTTTGAGGAAGCCAGCTAGAATGAACATTAGGTAGCAGCTATGAATGAAGAATTGGATCAAATTGAGAAGAATAACACCTGGGAATTAGTTCCATGACCAAAAGATAAAAATGTCATTAGGAATAAATGGGTGTTCAGGAACAAATTGAATGAAGATGGGCAGGTTACCAGAAACAAAGCAAGATTGGTTGGCAAAGGCTATGCACAAGTGGAAGGAATTGATTTCGATGAAACATTTGCACCAGTTGCCAGAATGGAAGCCATATAATTTTTTCTTGCCTATGCATGTTCAAGAAAAATCAAAGTCTACCAAATGGATGTTAAGTCAGCATTTCTGAATGGAGAATTAGAAGAAGAAGTTTACATCGAATAACCTGAAGTTTTTCTACTATTAGAAAAATAAGACTGTGTTTGCAGGTTAAAGAAGGCTCTATATGGTCTCAAGCAAGCTCCCAGAGCATGGTATGCTCATCTTGATGGATATATACGTCAACAAGGGTTCAAGGAAGGTACTATTGATAGCAATATTTATGTACAAAGAGATAAAGATAATTTAACAATCGTTGAGGTATATGTGGATGATATAATATTTGGTAGCAATGATGATCGACTAAGTAAGAACTTTTCTACAAAGATGCAAAGTGAGTTCGAGATGTCTTTACTTGGTGAGCTGACATACTTCTTAGGGCTTCAAATATCTCAACAAGATAAAGGAATATTTATATTTCAAGCTAAGTATATCAAGGAAATGCTCAAGAAATTCAAAATGGAAGATTGCAAACCCGTCCTTACTCTGATGGTAACAGGTTGAAAATTGAGCATAGAAAACTCATCTAAGGATGTGGATCAGAGGTTGTACAGATCTATGATTGGTAGTCTTCTATATGTAACAGCCTCTTGGCCAGATGTTATGCAAGCAGTTGGACAAGTAGCAAGATTCCAAGCAGCACCAAAAGAATCACATATTATTGCCGTCAAAAGAATTCTTCGATATTTAAAGGGCACAGAAGAATATGGCTTGTGGTATCCCAAGGGTAACAACCTCATTATTCAAGCCTTTACAGATGCAGATTGGGCAAGAAGTGTTTATGATCGTAAGAGTACTAGTGGAGCAGCATTCTATCTAGGTGGTTGTCTCGTATCATGGTTGAGCAAAAAGCAAACCTCAATCTCGTTATCTGTAGCGAAAGTAGAATACATTGCAGCAACATCATGTTGTACTCAAGTCCTTTGGATGAAACAAAATTTCCAAGATATTCAAGTACAATTCAGTGAGCCTATTCCCATATTCCGTGACAACACTAGTGCCATCAGCATCTCCAAGAATCCTGTCATGCATTCAAAAGCAAAACACATTCCGATCAAATATGATTTTGTTAGAGAACAAGTCGCTGAAAAGAATATCAAACTTGAGTATGTTTGTACAAAATAACAAATTGTTAAACTTGAGTATGTTTGTACAAAAGAACAAATTGTTGATATATTCACTAAACCTTTACCTCGTGAAGCATTTTAATATCTTCATCAGAAGCTTGGGATTCTCCCAAGTTCTCATTAGATTACAGGTCTTTAGGACGGTTGTGTGTCAGAGGGAGTGGAAGTGTGTACAGGTCTGCAGGATGGTTGTGTTTCAGGGGGAGTTACCCTTTTCCATTGATGTCAAAGGGGGAGAGAATGTTGTAGGAAGAGGTGTCATGATCGTAGGGGGAGTACTTGTGTTGCCATCAATGCCAAAAGGGGAGATTGTTGATCAACGGTTGTCATTGATGTTAACCCAAGAAGCACTAGGGGCTAACCCAATATTTCATGGGAATTTTGACCCACCAAATTACTATATTCTAGTTCAAGTATGCTTTTGATTTTTCTACTTGTTGAGATGTTTACGTTGATATATGCACGGCACGTAATTCTTCACAGTTTGAGAGATATTCATGTTTGAAGTTTATACCCCCAATTAGTGTGCCAAAACCCCATATGGTTGTGGCATGGGTCATTGAAAATTCGTAATTAATATTTTTTAAGCTCCTAAAATCCCTCCCACATTCACTTGTTGAAGCCCCTCTCAACCTAAGAATTTATATAAATTTTGATCCTCATTTCCTCCTTATGTAAGAGATTTCGCTATCTGAAACAGGTCATCATGGAATTTTTACTCTAATTTTTTTTCTACGAAGGTTCAGAAGCTGAAATATTTATGAGGAAAAGTAGAAATCCTGAGGAAGCTGTTGTGAAAATTTCAGATCAAGGTGCACAATATTTTCGGAGATATGATCTGTGGAAGTCAGGGTTTTTGCAGGCTCCTGAAATTCATCTCAAAGAAGTGACCTTGGTAAAATCATCATAAATCTCTCTCTGAGTATCAGATTATAATTTCGTAAAAATTGGTAGATATTGCACATACTGTAGTTTTCTGTCTATCAATTTCAGAGCCAAATGAAAAAACAATGACACGTGGCACGCCGTACAAGTTCGCTATGGTGAAACATTCCATAATTAGGGAATTGTGAGATATTGGGTATAACTCTCACTTGAAGAATCCAAATTGGGTTAGACCTGTGGCATTAGAAAGATGACTCAGAGGACTACTACAGGACCAAAAATTAGATATTGGGGATCTGAAATAATAGAGATACACTAGATTCAATATCAAGCTCCTAGAAGGCAAAGAAAAAGCTAGATCATGTGTTGTCAAGGGCTGCAAAGGACCAGGCTTTCTAGGGAAGAAAAGAAAATCAAGGTGTAGCAGAGGGTAGCATGACAAGAGTAGAAACCAAGGTGCATAACAGCAGCAATAAGTTCATCACATGAATTCTTCAACTGGGCAGCACTGCATACAATCATTGTAAAGGTATCATTGTACTAAGTCATTGTAAATACATTATTATACAAATTGTACTAGTGTCTATCTGCCAAGAGTTGAAGAGGCAGTGTCGGGTGGCCTAGGATCATTATTAGGTGGTTGTGTCATAGTTGGGGTTATGGTCTAGTGTGTCTTATTCTTCTACATCATTCTATATCATTGTAAGGTGGACCATTTTCCTTGGTACGGGAGTCCATTCTTCTTTTATTCTTCTACAGGGTGGTAGGGTGGTGCTAGGGTGAGTTGTAGCTCATTGGGTGTTGGGGAATTCATTCAGTTGAATACTAAAGAATCACGGGCATTGGAGCGTCCATCCAGTGGGAGCTGGAGAAGAATGCTTTTCTATAGATTCTAGGAAGTTGGAGCTTTATTTTCAATTGGAGTTGAATATTAAAGAATTATTAGAAAAGCATTAGGTGGTTTTTGTCCCGGAGTGGGTTTCCACCTTAAAAACTGTATGCATTTGTGTTCCTCTTGTTTGATGGTATCATTGTACAAACATTGATAATAATTGAAGATTAACTAATGCTCTAATTGGAAGGAATACCGATTCACCCCCGCTCTTAGTATTTCAGGTGACTGCATTCCTTAATGGAATCATTGAGGAATAAGTGTACATTAACAAACGCTACGAAAAGTTAAGGACCTTTGACGATGAGTCGCATGTGTGCGAGCTCAATGAGCTCAAAAACCCTTTGTATGGGCTGGAAATAAGCACCTCGTGTGGTACACTCAAATCGATGGCTATTTCATGGACTTGCTTCTGCCAAGAGTGTTGGGATGTGAACTGTGTCAGAATTGTGGTGGAGGGTAGCTTTTAATCATTTTTAGATTGTATTTGATGATTTAATACTAATGGGTGATGAGCAGTTGATACACTCATGCAAGGTAGATCTTGCAAAGGAGTTTGAGATGAAGGATTTGGGCCTCCTTCATTATTTCCTTGGATTTGAAATATGGTAGTGGGAAGGTGAACTGTTTGTGTCTCAAGGCAAGTATGCTCGGGAGATACTTGAGAAGTTTCACATCCAAGGATGCAAGCCTATCGACACTCCTCTTCCAAGAAATTGGAGGAAATAGGATGCTACATCGGTAGAGGTAGTGGATGCCACTATTTATCGACAGTTGGTGGGTTCGCTCATGTATTTAGTTAATACAAGACCGAACATATGCTATGCGGTGAGCCAGCTTTCACAAGCGATGGTTAAGCCTACCAAGCTCTTTTGGAAGGCAGGCAAGCATGTCCTGAGGTATCTCAGGGGCACATCTAAGTATGGATTATGGTACAGATAGACGGATGAGGTGAAGTTGCATGGCTTCACGAATGTAGATTGGGCAGGCAGCTCAACAGACAACAAGAGCACATCAAGAGGGATTTTCAGTATCATATCTACAACAGTTTCTTGGTATAGTAGGAAACAAAGATCTGTGGCACTCAATTCAGCGGAAGCAGAATACATGGCAGCAAGTCAAGCTGCATGTGAGGCTATTTGGATGAGGAAGATCTTGGTCGGTTTGTTCAGTTCATATTTAGATCCTATAGTGATACATTATGATAATCATAATTGCATTAAACTCTCGATTAATCCTGTGTTTCATGATAGATCTAAACATATTGATATCCGGTATCATCATATCATAGATTGTGTGCAGCGGAAGATCATGTTGCTTCAGTACATTCCTACGGAAGATTAGGATGCAGATATTCTGATGAAGGCGCTCGACAGGAGCAATTACGAATACCATAGAGGCAGGATCGGGGTGAAGGATAATCCCTATCTTGTTTAGAGGGAGTGTTGAGATTCAACAATATGATGAGCTTAGTGAAAATCAGTCACCTTCGCTAAGTGGGCCCGCAGGATATTTTTAGGTGTAAGTCTATTTTTATACTATGTCTATTTTTAGACATGGTGATCATATTTCAGAAGTTGTTGGATGCTATTTGTGGATGGTTGGTCAAGTTGGAAAAATAGATGAAATTATATTTTTAGAATATTGGGCGAAGTCTATTTATAGATCTTCGATCTAAAAATAGAAGTGTCGATTATTATTAGCTCTTAATAATAATCAGACTCTAAGCATAAAATTATTCTCTTGGAGCACTTAATTTCAGTATAAATATTTTTCAAATCAGTGGGCTGAAGGAATTATGCAATTCCTAGGGTTTACTGGTGGTTCATGCATGGAGGACTTAGTTAGAACTGAAGTGGAAAAGTTATGATAGAGTTGGAAGAGTAGTTCATGGAGTTGTTATTCAATTTTACTCAGTTAATGGAGTTAAACTTAGTTGAGCTAGTTGTATCTAGTCTAACTGAATGATACAATATTGAGAGTGGAGTTAATTAATTAGTTAATTAATTCACAAATAATAACTCATTAATCAAATAAACAAATACAACAGTTAACTAAAATGCATGTCAGTTCCAGTGGAGACCTAGTGGAGAGATATATGAAAGGGCAAGATGTATTATCCGTTGTGACTATAGTGATGCATTGATTGCACCACACACACATTGGAGTTGCCAATGAGGATTGTGCAATGCAAGAAAGGTAGATTTGAAATCATTCAGGGGTCTTATTCAGCAGGGATTGCATAGTGGAGGCAGGCTATTAGGTGGAAAGAAATTAGTGCATGGATTTGCAGATTTCTTCTGATTAGTGTGTGACAATTGATTGTACTGAGAGCTTCATGTACTAAGCTTTGTATGAGATTGTTACATGATCACCATGATACATAATATATGATAGTTGGGGTTTTCAGCTTCAGGATTTGCCATTAAACAACTGTGTTATGTGTGATTTTTTTTTATTGCTTCATGTGTTTGCAATTGAGTTTTTAAATTTCCACAAAATATTAACAGTGGAAGGATTTTGTATTTAGTAAGAAGATAAATATTGTTAGATCAGCAGAATCTGGATATATACATGCATCTTGTATATAATTTATACAACTCCATCAGCACCTCCACCACCTCCTCCATCAGTTATGGCCAAATTTACTCCATTGATCTTACCACTTCAACTCACTCCACTACCTCAGAACTATGATCAGAGACTTCCCCTTTTTGATGGAACATTAGAGATTACAACTTATGAACACGTTGCCAAAGTGATTTATTTCATAGATCTTGAATAGATTGACAATAAATATGCCAAGATGCACATCATTGCACAAAATTTCTGTAGAGAGGTAAATAAATGGTTTCGCTCTCTCACAGTTGGTTCAATAGGTAATTCACAACAGCTGATTGACTTGTTTATGGCTAAATGGGAAGAGAAGAAAAATCCATTGCAAATTTTAGCTGAGTATAACGCCTTGAAAAGGATTCCAAATGAGTCTATCCAAGAATTTACAACAAGATTTAGTAAAATCTATGAATCATTTCCTAAGAATATTAAGCCTCCTCCAGGCCTTGCTTTACTTCATTATCCTGATGGTTTCGATCCTGACATGGCCTATCAGTGGAGGGAAATAAACCCATCAAATATTGAATAAATGAAGAGAAACGTTGTGAGTGTGGAAGCTAATTTGATCATCAAGAAGTCTAAAATCAAGAAGGAGAAAAGAGTCACTATCAAAGAGGAAACATCTAATTCATCAGAGGGAAATTTAGATACTATGATCAAGACCATGGAGAATATGATGGACAAAATTTCCATCATTGATCGACAAGATGAACCCTCCATTAGAAATCCCAATTTTAGGGATCAAACTAAGCAGCCTCAATACAGGATCAAGAAAAGGGAACAGAGGGGTCAGGATCCAAAAATTAATTAGTAAATTCGCACTCCATTTCAGCAGAATTACACTGAAGTCCCTAATGAATATGATGAATAAGAAATTTCTAGCGAGAATCAATTATTTGAGGAAAATCAACAGCCTATTTCCCTCGCTAAAGAAGATCAATTTTCTGCAGAAATTTGTGCACCGGATGATCAGTAGTATGTCTTATCAAATGATGACATGTTATCAGTGTGCACAGAATATTATTAGAGGGGATATCATAATGCTCTTTATCAAGTGCATAGACAGTATGGTTTGAGGAATAGGAATGTTCCTATAACCTCCAATCAGAAAAGATAGAATGCTCAAGTAGATTCTCATCATAAAGAAGTTGTTGCTCCAAATCAAAGTACATACAAAGGACTTGTTGTTCCTAATCATGATAAAGGAAATGAAGCTTCCTCCAGCATTGAAAGAAAGGATAAAGAAGTCCAATATGGAGGACAAAAGAAAGAGTCTTCACACAAATATCAACCCGAAAATAAATATGCACCATTGAAATAGGTAGAAAAACATTATTATATTTTTAGTCTTGAAAATGACATTACCAAATTGAAAGTCTCTATTCCTTTAACTGAAACAGTCAAGAATGATCAATAAAAAGTTCAAGTAGATAATTTGGTTAGAGTTGATTAAATTTTCGACATGGTTTATGTGAGTGATGGTCACCCTGAGATTATTTTTGGTCCTGTTTTTTATGGCGATCTAGAATATAGTGAGGTCCCTCCATTTTATCTAAGCCTAAAAATCCATGTTTTTATCCTTCATAATGCCATGCTTGATTTTTTATATCTCACAACCTCATTCCCAAGGCCATTATGGATAGATTAGGACTGGATATCACAATACCTTATCATGATATTTATTCATTTGATTCAGGGAGGGTGAAATGTCTTGGCCTCATCAAGGACCTAGTGTTGTCATTAGAGAAAATCTGAGCCAAGAATGCCCTCATGGATGTTTTTTTGGCTGATATCCCTCCTAGATATGGAATTTTTCTCTCTCGATCATGGGAAGCAAAGCTTAGAGGTACCTTACAACTTGACTTTTCATATGCTACCATTCTTGTCTTTGGGAAACTTACGAAACTATAAGGGGAAATTTAGATGAAGTACATGATCAATAGCCAAGAAAAGCCAAATAATCATCATATTCATGTTGTTCATACAAATTTAGAGACCTTTATCTTGTTCAATGATGAATTTTCAACATCTTCTGAAGTTTTGATTGAAGAAAAAGCAAAAGATTCTGAATTTTCAAATTCTATTTTAGAACTGGAAATGAAAAAATTTATGAAAAGATGCCAAGTGGTTTGGAACCAAGCCCATTAACTCAAAAAATTGATGAAACAGTGAGAGAAAAAGAAATTTTTGGTACAATAGAACTCTCTCAAGCCGCAAGTAAATTTCAGCCATATGATTTGTAGTTTTCGGATGAGGAAAGTAGTTTGTGGACCATGGACTTCGATGGAACTTTGGGAAAATAAGGGGATGGAATTGGAGTGTGGATTCATAGCCCTCTAAATTAGTCATTAAAAATTCCTCCCAATGTTTGAATGTCCTCCTACAAGCTGGATTTCGAATGTTCATACAATGAAGCTGAGTATGAGGCTTTGATAGTCGGTCTAAAAATTCTCAAGAAGCTAGGTGCTAAAAAGATTTTTGCATATGGAGACTCTGAGCTATTAATAAAGAAAGTCAAAATGGAATACCAGGCTAAGAATTCGAGGATGCGAGCTTATCGAAATGCAGTGCTAGACATCCTCAAGAAATTCACCGAGTACACTTTATCATTGATCCCAATGGACAAAAATGTTATTGTTGATTCTCTTGCTACTTCAGCGAGCATGTTCAAAATTACATTATATCCTAATAAGACTTATGATATAAATGTCAAACAACACCCTACTTTCCTAGAAAATGTTTAGTATTAGCAGGTCTTCAAGATGATAAACATATCAACAACTTCTTGCAGACATAAGAGGAATTTTTTATTTCTCAATGGATAGCCAGTGCTATGAAGATGACCAAGAAATCCATGCAGTAGAGATGCAAGTGCTTCAGTTTAAATATAACTCCATTCCTAGAGGTTTGGTACCTTTGGAAGATCTTTTCAATCAAGATAATGTTGCACGCAAACCGACC
Source organism: Pinus albicaulis (assembly GCA_034641835.2). Lineage (NCBI taxonomy): Eukaryota > Viridiplantae > Streptophyta > Pinopsida > Pinales > Pinaceae > Pinus > Pinus albicaulis. The sequence goes on from CM076581.1 coordinate 1,500,631,729, forward strand.
ATGTTACCGACAGAAGTGGGAGTGGAATATCTCAATCTTGGCACCCCAGAAAAGCAAAAGATGGTCAAATTTTCAAAATATTTGAGTGTGGAATTGAAAGGTAAATATGCAGCTCTTATGTCTCAATTTTCTGATGTAATTTCTTGGGAATATTCTGATTTGAAAGTCTATGATAAGATCATAATTCAGCATACCATTCCCTTGAAGCCGGATCAGAAACCTTTCCTGTTAAGTCCCCATATTAATAGTGTAGTCCATTGTTATGTTAGTGTAGCCCCCCTTATTTTTATTTTTGTACCCCTGTAACCCCCATATTTTTATTATTGTGTCCTTACATTATTAATGTTAGGTCAGCTAGGATTACATTGTGGCCCCATGGACACCTATATATAGAAAGGAGGTTTTTTCATTTGTATCATCCAATAATTTTTCATTCATGTAATGTATTGGAGGTTTCCCTCTTGAAGTGGTTGATTTCTTAGGCATTGATCTCTCTTTTCTTCTATTTTTGGAGCTGGTTTCACAACATTTGGGATCAGAGCTTTGGATTCTAGGGTTTCACTGCTTCAAATAGGTCATCGTGGAATTTTCGCTATAATTTTTTTTCGACGAAGGTTCAGAAGCTGAAATTTTTTGAGTGCGAAGCCGAAATCCTGAGGAACCTCGTCACAAAATTTCAGAGCTTGGTTCACCATATTTTCGGAGATATTATCTGTGGAAGTTAAGGCTTTTTGCAGGCTCCTGAATTTAACCTAAACAGGTCATCACGGAATTTTCTCTATAAATATTTTTCTAGGAGGTTTCAGAAGCTGAAATTGTCACAGAGCAAATCCAAAATCTAGAAGAACCTCCTGTAAAAATTTCAGATCTTGGTTCGCAATATTTTTGGAGAAAAGATCTATGGAAGTTAGGATTTTTTCATGCTCCCAAATTTCAACTCAAAGAGGTGATCGTGGGAAAAACATCATAACTCTCTCTCTGAGCATCAGATTTGAGATTCTATGAAAAACAACCACAAGTACACAGAATACAGTTTTCTGTCTATAAATTTCAGAGCCGAAGGAGGAAACAGTGACACGTGTCAAGTCGTATGAGTTTGCTCTACTGAACCAGTCCATAATTAGGTCATTATGGGAGATTGGACATAACCTTGCCTTGAAGAGTCAAAATCAGGTCAGACCTATGGCATTCGAAAGAAGATTTAGAGGGCTACTTCAGGGCCGATGTTCAGATATTGAATATCCGAAATCACAGAGATAATTCAGTTTCAATATCGAGCTCCTCAAAATCAAGAAAACGATGTGTATTTGGTTTTTAAAATTGCATAACGTTTGTTTGAAAAAGCAGTTTGAAGTGATTCCAAGGGCATATTTTAGAATTTTATCAGTATTGGGTTATATAATGCCTCTAAAAAATAATTCCATACCCATCAACCCCTCAAAAATCTATACTATGACACAAGAAGAGGAAGAATTGCAGTATGAGATATCTAAATTACGGTACCAAGTGCAACAAATTTCGATCTTACGAAGAGAAATCGAAGATGACATAGATGGTTTAAAAGCAGAAATGGAGGCTAATTTGGATGGTTTTAAGGATCAAATAATAGCTAATATGGATGATAAATTAGTGGAAGATCACATCGAGCATCAACAACAAGTTCTCCAACTCTCAAAGGATAACCTAACTTTGGTGCAGAATCTAATGAAACAACCGGAAGATCAACATCACATCGAAAGAAGTTCTGAAGCAGTCAAAGAAACAAGAACTCCACAAGTACGATCAATTTCAGAGTATCTCAGCTAGTGGAAGAACTTTCCTGTAGAATATTCCACATGGGAGGATGAGAATTTTATACAAAAGCATCCAGAATTAAACAAGCGTTGAGGATAGCACTTGTTTGAAGGAGAGGGGCATGTTAAGTCCCTATATTAATAGTGTAGTCCCTTATTATGTTAGTGTAGCCCCCCTTATTGTTATTGTTGTAGCCCTGTAACCCCCATATTTTTATTATTCTGCCCTTACATTATTATTGTTAGGTTGGCTAGGATTACATTGTGGCCCCACTAGGATTACATTATGGCCCCGTAGACTCCTATATATAGAAAGGAGGTTTTTTCATTTGTATCATCCAAGAATTGTTCATTCATGTAATGTATTGGAGGTTTCCCCCTCGAATGGCTGATTTCTAAGGCATTGATCTCTCTTTTATTTTATTTTTGGAGTTGGTTTCACAACATTTTCACCAGGAGTTAAGGAGAATGAATCACAAGTTGTTTCCCTCTATTCAAAAGGAGGTAAATAGATTATTTATTGATGTTATTATAGTACCTCTTCACTTTTCAAATTGGATTTCTAATCTAGTGCTAGTGAGAAAGAAGACAGGAGAGATTTGCTTGTGCATTGATTTTAGAAAACTGAATAAAGTGTCATTGAAGGAAAATTACCCACTACCAAAGATGGACCATATTCTGCAAAGGGTAGTTGGATCTTCTAGACTTTCATTGTTGGATGGATACTCCGGGTATAATCATATTTTATTCCATCCAGATGATCAGTAAAATACAACCTTTCGCCAATGAAAAGGATGTATTTTTGGTCATTTATCTTGATGATATCACTATTTTTTCCATGACAGATGAGCAGCACTTGCAGCACTTGAAAATATTTTTTCAGAGGTAGAAATTTTGGCATATCGCTAAATCCAAAGAAGAGTCGTTTCACTAAGGAGGAAGGTAAATTTTTGGGCCATATAATATCAAAATATGAAATTAGGATAGATACTTCAAGGATTGAAGAAATTCAGACCTTGGAATATCCTAGGAGCAGAAGGAAATTTAGTCATTCAATGGCAAAATCAATTTTTTGAGAAGGTTTGTCCCCAATCTTGTTGAACACTTAAGGCAAATTACTAACATGCGTAAGAAATATAGGGAAGTAAAATGGTCTGAAGAGGAAAAGAAATCATTCAATAAAGTTAAATTAGCTTTATCTCATGCTCCTATTCTTATTAGTCCAAATTATACACTTGATTTTATCATTTTCCTCAGAGCATACTCTTGCAATTGTCCTTCTGCAAAAGAAAAATTAGAACATGAAGCAGCCCATTTCCTTCTTTAGTAGAACCATAAGAGACGTGGCCTTGAAGTACAACATCATTGAGAAGAAGGCATTGGCATTATTCAAATAATAGAAGGAATTATAGGTCTACATTCTCCACTCTCGTGTCATTGCATATGTTCCAAACGTTGCTATCAAAGATGTGATTACACAGAATTATCCTGAAGGGTGGCAAGGTAAATGGATCGCTGCTATGCTGGAACATGACTTGGAGATCAAGCCCACAAATTTGATCAAAGGAAAAGGTCTGGCGAAGCTTATGGCAGATTTAAATCTCCATGATTTTGACATTAATTTTGTTGCTGCATTATTTGAAGAACAAGAGGTTGAAACTTTACTTGAGGTATTTGAAATTTTCTCTTGATCGCCTTGGTATGCTGATGTAGTTCATGTTTTGAAACACTTGAATCCTCCTCCTAGATTTCCAAGTAGTAAGGCTAGATATTTAAGTTAAGAGCTCTTAAGTACTACATTCTTAATGGTCTCCTGTATTGGAAAGATCCGGGTGGAGTGTTGCTGAATTGTTTGGTTGAAGGAGAAGTTGAAAAAGTGATGAAAATTTTTCATTAAGGTAATTGTGGTGGTAATATTTATTGGAAGACTACATATAACAAGATATTGAGGGTAGGATTCTATTGGCCAAAATTATTTCTGATGTTTATAAAACAATCATGAGCTGTTATGAATGTCAAATATTTCAGGGAAAGAGGAATCTCTTTCCTTTTCCCTTAAAAACAATTGAAGTGAAAATTTCATTCCAGCAATGGGGACTCGACTTCATTAGCAAGATCCATCCTCCATCATTAGCTCATCATAAATGGATACTCACTGCCACAAATTATTTCACTAAATGGATTGAAGCCATCCCCACGAGGCAAGCTATTGACACTGTTATTATTTAGTTTTTAGAGAACAATATTCTGTCTCATTTTGGTTGTCCACACAAAATCATTACTGACAATGCAGTTGCCTTTAAGCCCAATAAAGTGATTGAATTTTGTGACAAGTGTCACACTATGCTTGGTCATTCCATAACATACTATCCTCAAGGCAATAGGCTTGTTGAATCGTCAAATAAATATTTTGTGAATATAATCAAGAATATGTTGCAAGAAAACAAGAGGAATTGGCATTAAAATATCACCAATGCTCTATGGGCGGATAAAGTTAGCACAAAGAGATCAATCAACATGTCACCTTTCTAGCTCGTGTATCATGTTGACATGATGTTTCCTACTTATCTAGTTGTATTAGTGATGAAAATTCTGCAAGAGATCGATAGTGAGCCAAATTATATCCAGCAAAGAATCAACCAAATGATCCATTTACAATAGTCAAGGGATGAAGTCTTCAGTCATACTTCAAAGCTTCATGAGAAAATAAAAAAGATCTATGATAGGAAGACCAAAGCTGATGATTTCAAGCTTGCAGATGGTGTTCTTTGTTGGGATGCCCAGAATGAAGACAAGAGTAAGCACAAAAAGTTTGACAATCTATGGAAAGGACCTTGCAAGATCACTTCAGAGGTAATAAATCATTTCTACTAGAGGAGCTTGAAGGGCAAGAATTTATGGAAAGACCAATCAATGGTAGGTTCCTCAAACACTATCTTACTTGATCATTGAAGAAAAATCCACTTTCACTATACATATCATTTTAATTGATGTCTAAGCAATAAGGAAGTTTTTGCAGAAATTTGAAGCCCAAGGAGAAGGCCACGAGACTTCTACATTAAGATCATGTTTTATTTAAAAATGTTAAAAAGGTTTCAGTCAGTTTTCAAGTGAGAGTCAAGTCAATTTTTTCTAGTCAAAGTTATTTCCATATTTAGTTCATCATTTCCAGTATTTTCAAAGTTTTTCAAAGTCCATTTTTGACTCCATTTCCCAATGGTAAGGCTACCTGATATACGGTGTTCCTGACACCTCCTCAAGGAGATTCCATCCCCAGATGGAGAAAATGTTAGTGTCAGTATGTTAGTGATCAAAAATAACTCTTTCAGTTGTTTTCCTAAAGTCATAGGTCAAAATATTTTACTTTTTCAAACAAGTTTTCAGAAAAAATAATTTTCGTCACTGAAGAGGTCTAGGTCAAGTGTGATGCTCCTTCATCTCATTCATCTCCACCATAATTTTCAAGGTCATATCTATCATCATTATCTAAAAGGTTTAGGGTATGTCACTCCACCTCATGTAAGTCATTGTCTAGGGTCATCTCTGCCTTTGAAAAATGTTCAAACTGTCACCTAAAACAAGGCTCTAACCCTTCATCCCACTCATAAAACTCTAAAGAGGGAGCTAGCATGATTAGGGAATGAAAGAAAGGAATTTTTTCTTGTTTCAAATGGTTCAAGTGTCAAAAGAGTTCAAAGAAATCAATTTTGTCTTACTGTCTCATTAAAATGAGCAAAAAAATCATTTCAAGTGTCAAAGGTTCAAAGAGGCCAATTCTGACCTATTATCTCATTAAAAGACAAAAAGATCATTTCAAAATGTCAAAGACAACTTGTCTTGTTTTAAAAAGGTCATTTCCAAATGTCAAAATAAAAAAAGGGTCATCTCAAGCTTATAAAAGGAAAAAACATAGATCATTTTCATTCATTTTTATCCTTTTATGTGTGGAAGAGAACCTCTCTACCTCACTTGCACTCCAAAGGTGGACAAACTCCAAATCCAAATCATAAAATCGCCTTAAAACTCATTTTCCACCCTTCTTTTCCTCCATTTTTACGCTTTTTCTGCCATTGTTAAGTTTCTGGGAGTTTTGTTATGCTTCTGGCTAACAGTGTTACACTTCTGTAGAGTGCTACGCAACCCTTGTTACACTTATGTGTGTTGCGCAGGTGCTGTCCAGCCCCTTTGTTACGCTTATGTGCCTCCTTGTTACGCTTTTTCCACCATTTGTTATGCTTATGTAGAAGCTTGTTACACTTCTAGAGGAGAGGCAGTTTTCAGTTTTGGGTTCCAAAAACCATCAAACCAACTCAGTACTTGGCTCCATTACCTTGTGGCGTCCTCATAAAAGGTAAATATCATCTCTTATGCTCTCTTGTGGTCACATTTATGAGTATTTAAAACATGATATGCTCATTTTATTTGTCTTCACATTGTCACTTGTCCATGTATAAAAAAAATTCATTTGACAAACCCTAACCCTAGTAACTAAACCTTAACTCGCACATCTCATGTACATTATTCCTACACTATCATTTATACCATCCCTAACATGTGAAATTCAACCAAAACCTAGATTCTAGCTATTTAACAATGAAAAAACTTGAAATTTCATGTGTTTTCTAGATTTAGCCACCCTCCACACATCCATTTCTCCTCATTCCACTTACAGTATGGAGCTAATATGCTACCTTATGCACTGAAATACTTTCAGAATACTTTCTCAACTCCATTTCCCTCATTTCACCTTCTAAACTCATAGTTTCCTACACTTTGGTTTTCCACATTTTCATACATTAACCCATATCATCAACACTCTAGAGTTTTAATCATTCCAGTGACAAAAAAATGGAAAGTGACAAGAAGAGCTTCAAGGGAGGGTGCCACCTCAAACTAGAACCCTTCACAATGCATGAACTTAAGCATCACCATTGGCTAGAAGATGCTTTGAGAGGGCTCAGTGTTTGATATTTTGTGAAAGGCTCATGGAAGAAGGGTATCATCTTCCATTGAACAGCCTATTTTCTACAAGCTTCAGCATGGGAAAGGTCACTATTGCAGGTATGGAGATAAGCCTATCAGCAGACCTAATTTCTTCAGCAACAGGTATCCCTTGCCATGGAGAGCATTGGTTCAAACGCATGGAATTAGACATTGAAAACTAAAAACTGATTCTCAAGCCTCATGCTAGAGAGGAGCCAGATTACCTATTTCCTTTCAGACACCTCAGAAATAAGTATGCTCCTTTGATGATGTTCATAATGAAGTACTTCACATGTGAAGGAAGATTTTCCAGGTTGTATAGGTATCATATCAAGCTATTTATGCATTTCACCTCTGTCAAAACACTTGATTTTCCATATTATTTGTATAGGATTTTGATTAAGATGACTGATAAGGTTCAAAGTAGAAGAAAATATCATCACACTAGTCTTTTTCATCATGGTCTGATCAAGCTCATTGTGTTGCATCACCTTTCCTCCATCAACATGACTTGCGAAACTTTCTTGGAGAGATTATCAGTAGTGCCTACAAATAGCCCCCCTATCTTGCCTAGTACATCATCAACACAACCATTGGAGTTTGGATCTTCTAGCATGCCAACTCAGATTTATGATGCTCCTAGGGTTTTTGAGTTTACTCGCACCTATGAGAAAGGGAAGAGGCATATATTTGTGACCAGGTCTGCCAAAAGTCTTCTTACACTTGACACCATTGTGGAACATAGTCAGATAGAGGAGCATCCTCATTTTCATCATCATAATGAATCAAAACCATTGGAGGTTGAGGTAACAGAGCAGGTGGAGGTCATATCATCTGAAGAGATCATCCGAGAGAAAGTTGAGGAAATAGTAGAATTGTAGAATTTTTTTTTTCATTGCTAAATCTCAAATCACTTTCTTACAGCAAGAAAATTTTCAATTGAAACTGAAGCAGCTCTTACAAAGAAAGCCCAAGTCTGACCTAGAGATATTCAAAGGTAAATGCAAGAAGTTTATTGACTTTGACAAAACGCAAGACATGGAAGCTGAGACACAAACAAGAAGACCAAAAACAAGAGGCCTCAAAAGGGCATTGGAGCGAGAAAGACAATCAACTCATCCACCTGAAGAGTTGACCTTTGATGAGCTTATAGCCATGGAGATTAATAAAGATAGAGAGATTTGGTTTTCATGGGTAAATTAGCATTTGGAAAATCTCTTGAAGAGGGCTAAGAGGGAAAATAAGATGCAAAGACACATGGCAAACCATTATCACACCAGGGACACAATTTCTCAAATAAGGCTGAAACAATTGAAGAAAAGACTAAAAGAAGCACAAATGAAGCTTAAAGAGAACGATAGCTTGGAATTGTTGGCTGAAACTTCTTTGGATATTTATTCCATCACTCACAGGTACCATAGAACCAATTTTGAGAATTTTTGAACAATTTTGGAATTTTTTGTGATTTTTGCAAAATTATGGAAATTCCTAATTGTAGAAGGGTAACAAACGTTTGTTACGCTCATTTTTTAGGCATTCAAATGATGATTTATTTACATGGATGGATTCATTTTGATGCATACGCCATAGATCAAGAACCCCCGTGGCATGAAAAGTTGTAATTTTGGAGAAAAATCTCAAAAACCACTCATTTTTCATGTTTCTGCCACCTTTTTTGGAGCCTCCGTTACGCTTTTGGAGTAACCTTGGGTGAATGGATTTTTGAAGGCTTTCCCGTGGGTCATTTTGCAAAATTCAAGATGTTCTAGAAACTAGACACATATTTCTAGTTGACCATTATTTCATAAGTGGATTTGGACTCCTAAAATTGCCTCAAAAGTGCCTCCAAAGTTATGTTACACTTCTCCAAATTTTTGTTACCCTTCTGTCAAAAATGTCACAAATCAACATTGGATTCCTCAGGACATTTGTGAAGCTAAAAAATTGTCACAAATTTGAGGTTTTTTTGTCCTATGAGTTGGAATTAGAGTTATTGAGTTTGTTTTTGCCTCCTATAATTAGGTAATATGTAATTAATGTAAGGGAAAAATACTCCTAGTTCATAGCTAAAATTCAGGGAATGGTTACTAAACTCCCTAGAATCTAGGAAATGACTCATCTTGTGTATTTATGATCCATTTTGGATGGGATTTTGACCTGATGAGGTTTCATACTCCATATTTTCTATAAGTAGACTCTCTTTAGTCTTTTTTTGGGCTAGACAGTCTCATAATTCAGTGGAGCTTTTGTAATCATAAATTTGGAATGAAATCAGAGACAAATTTACAGGAATTGTGTTGAGATACTTTTGGTATGCATTGGAGCATATGTTATTCTTATGTATGTTTATCATTTCATGCTTAATACCATGTATTATTCTTTCATATGTTTATCTTGTAATTTTATGAGCATAAATCATATTTATTCATGCTCTGTTTTAGACAATGTTTACATTGTTATATTTATTTTCTTCTAAAATGAACAAATTCACCTCTGTGCTCATTCAAAATCTCTTCTACTTCATCCTATACTCAATTAACTAATAAAAATTCTTTCAAACCACCTATCTAGCCTCACATATTTTCTACAAATTGACCTTATGATTCAAAACTAAAAAACATAACACACAGTCTACTCACTGACTTTTCTATCGAGCACGAAAAACATCACAAAAATCATATGTAATGATCTTACTAACTAGCCTAAGATCATTAGATACTTAGTCATTCCTTTGACTGAAAAAGTGACAATGAGAGAGGTCTCTAGTCCTGGTAGGGATAACTGCTTGACCTAAAGCTTAGTCTGAGGTTGCCTTTCTTCAATATCATTTTCAGCCTTGGGAAGTTGGGGAGAGTTATAACAAAGACAATCTGTAGTAGAAAAGGTAGAAAATGGTGTCACAATAGAGTTTTATGGTGAAGGGAATTTTCCGTTGGGGGCGCAGGTTCATTGGAATTTCAAACAGTTACCCGGGAAGACATTAATGGATTAATGGCTATCCCGGGAAAAGTTTTAATTGGCTAACAGTTATAGCCACGTGGCAAGATAAGAAAGTAGGGGAGCGTGTGGGAAGGGAGAGCGGGAAATGAGGGTGGTAGGCAGTTTTTGGAGGGGGTTCAGAGCGGTAAGTGGTATCGTGAGGGGGACAGGGTGCAAAATTTTGTAGAGGTGACATGTCACGTGAGAGTGGTGGGAGTAAAATCGTCTTTTCGGACCCCCCCTAGTGGTAAAGGTAGGATGGAAAGGGGGGGCTTAGAAACGATATGGGTCATAGATCTAGCATGGTAACAATTAAGCAGTTTTTAACTGTGTATGCCTTAATGAAAGTGACAAACGCTTTTGTTGTCTAGTAACCTTTATTTCATGAAATGAAACTTTGAATAAAACCTTTGAATTTAGACTTTGGATAAAACTTTAATGAATCTCAAACATTAGGAAAAAAGCACATATTTCATAATTTTTTTCCAAACTTACGATAAAAATGAACTAATGAGCCTTTTGAAGTAGAATTAACCACATTTATCCTTTTGACTTCAAATTTTCTCCTGATCTAAGACTAAGCTTTTTATTCATTCCTAAGGGTGAATTTGGACTTGCAGACCCTTATTTTACTTCTTTTGAAAAACAAAAATCTACTCTGTCCTATCCAATTATTGCTCCATTGACTTAGCTTAAACATTTGAATGAATATTATTTATCTACCAAACTAACATTAGCCAGGATTAAAGAGTTTGGATAACCTTATTCTATAATCCAATTAAAAAAAAATTAAACTTGTTTGACCATGATTAAGTTGTATGATCAAACAATAAGTAAGGATTGTGGCATTTTGAACAAGCTGCACACAACCTTCATTTTATTTAACAAAATGAAACTATCTATCAAGTAGTGGCATTTAAATTTGCAACACTTTCGGTTCTATCTTTTTTGTTTTTCTTTTATGGGGTTTTCATCTTTATTTTTTTTATTCTTTATCTTTTTTTGTTTTTCTTTTGTCTCTTAATTCTATTTTTTAATACCCTCTTTTAATTCTCTTATATATATATATATATATATTGGAAATAATTTGCGAATTGAAATATTATTTACAATATCATATAACTAAGATAAAATATCCAATCACCTTGTGATCCTATAAAATATAGGACTCTAACAATGGCTCCATCTAGGGATGGCACTCTCCATCTGAGGTTCCAAGAACCTTTTATTAGTAGCCTTGAATATTATGTTTCAACAATGTTTGCATTTGATTTCTTTTTGTTGTTATAGTAGCTATGGTGGCACATCAATTAGGAACTTAGGGGCTTCTTTGCGGGCTTCAACTTCTCTCGATAGTTAACCCAATCAAAATAGTAAATACAATGATATTTACAATGAAATTATCTAAGAAACACCACTATTCTTGTGAGAAATAATTCTTCAACATCCTGCCATTCAAAGGTCCACCAGGAATTTATGTTCCATCCAACTCTTTGAGAAAAAATGCATTGTGAACTTTGAAGGCATAGATGATATATGGTCTTTACCACATATTATCAAACTTTCCATGCTTTCCTTTATCCTCTCTTCTTGAATCCCACTTTAAAACATTGTCACCCAACTGAAAATCATCTGTTTTGGTTCTTCTGTCAAAAATATTTTTGACATTCTCTTGGATAACTTGTGTTTTGTTATAGACTTCTTCTCTGGATTGTTGCAGCTGAATGGTTTGATTTATCCTTCTCTAAGTATCATTCGGTTCAACCTGCAACTCCTATATTATTTTCATAACTGGAACCCCTAAAGAAGATGGGAAAACAATATCTATTCCATAAACCAATTGGTATGGTGACATTCCAATTAATTTCTTTGTGGTAAGCCTATCAGCCCAAAGTGAATTTATGAGCTTGTTAGGCCATGACTTCTTGTTGTCTTCTAGCAGCTTTTTGATAATGTTAACCAAAATTTTGTTTGAATATTCAGCTAACCCATTACCCTGAGGGTAATAAGCAGTTGAATGTCCAAGAGTGATATGATATTTGTTGCAAAAATCTACCATTTTCTTTTACTTAAAATTTTATGCATTATCTATGATAAGCTTACCGGGACATCCAAATCTTGACAATATATTGGTTTATAGGAATTTGATAATCACAACATCAGTTGCTTATCTTGAGGGTGTGGCCTCAATACATTTGGTGAAATAGTCAGTGGTTGTGAGGATCCATTTGTATTGGGTTAAGGATGGTGGATGGATTTCTCCAATGAAATCTAAAACCCACTGTTGGAAAGGGCTTTCAAGGGATATGGGTTTCAAGGGTAGTGGCAGTATTTTTCTCTTTCCTTCAAAAATTTGGCATTTGTGCCAGGAGGTAACTTTCTTATGGACATCAGGAAAAAGTGTTGGCTAGTAAAAATCCACTCTAAGGATCTCATTAGCAGTGGTTTTCCAATACAAATGTCCACCGCAGTCTCCTTCATGAAATTCTTGCACAGTTCTTTTTGCATCATCCTTCAACAAAAATTTTAGTAAAATTCCACCGGGATCTTTCCAATATAAAATTTTATCTAAGATACAAAATTTCATAGCCTTTATCTTAAGAAATCTAGCCTTTGTCTTAGTCAAACTAGTAGGAGCTTGTAAATTTAATAATGCAAAAATGAGGTCTGCATACCAGGGTGATTTTGTAAAAGCCTCACCTATTTGTAGAGTCACCTCCTCCTCTTGATCATCTAATGCAAATATAAAATTAATATCCAAGGCATGAAATTTAGACTCAACCATCAATTTGGCTAGTCCATGTCTCGTAATGATCTCGGTGGGTTTAATTTCAATGTCATTTTCGAGAATAATGGAAATCCACTTTCCTCTTTTACCATCTAGTCCATTTTGAGTGAGGATATCTTTGACCACAGAATTTGGTACATAAGCAATTATGTGAGAATGGGGAATATTTACTATGAAATCCCTAATTTATTTTATAAGAGCAAATGCTTTTTTTCCATTATGTTGTATTTAAATTCAGCATCTCTTAGAGCCTTGCTAAAGAATGAAATGGGATGATCATATCCCTCATTATTTTTATGTAAAATACCTGTTGCAACAGTATGTTTGGATGCAAATAAAAATATTATAAAATCCTTTGTAAATTCAGGGTTGATTAGGACAGGTACTTTTGTTAAATCTTGTTTCACTTGGTCAAATGATTGCCTGGCTTCAATGATCGACCTTATTTATGAGTCTTTCTTTAGCATGTTTGTTACGTTCCTGAGGAGTTCTGCTAGGTTGGGGATGAATCTTCTTAGAAAGATTATTTTACCAATAAATGATTGAAGTTCTTTAATATTTATAGGATGAAATATTTTCAAGATGGCTTCAATCCTAATACCCTCTTTGGAAATAATATTCCCAGAATTTTTCCTTTTTGAAGGCCAAATAGTGTTATCTTAGGGTTAAGTGAAATGCCAAACTTTATACACTTCTCAAAAACTCTTCTTAAGTGTAACAAATGATATTAATATGTTTTGGAATAAACTGTGATTTCATCTAGATATATAACAATAAATCTGTCAATTTCATGAGCAAAAGCAATATCCATTTCTCTTTGAAATGTGGCTCTAGCATTCATTAACCCAAAAGGCATATTGACATACATGAAGGTACCCCATGGAGTAGTAAAAGTTGTCTTATATTTATCATCAGGGTGAACCAAAACCTGGTTGTAACCCGAGAAACCATCTAACAAATAAATCCTACTGGAGCCAACTACCTTTTGCAAAATGTGATCCATCTTAGGTAAAGGGTAATTTTCCTTTAGTGAGACTTTAATGATGTTTCTAAAATCTATACACGGACTAATTTCACATGTTTTCTTCCTTGTTGGCATTATATTGGAAACCCACTTAGAGTACCTAAGAGGTACTACGATATTAACATCATATATTTTCTTGATTTCTTTCCCAATTAAAGGCATCAGTGCTAGGTTTATTCTTCAGAGTTTTTGTTTAAAGGGTTTCTAATCTTCTTTAATGGGAATTTTTTGTTGTATTAGATTGGTTTCATAATATTTTAGGTCTTCATAACTCCAGGAAAACACATCAGTGAATTATTTGAATAGATCTATGGATTTCTGCTTCTCACCAAGTGGTAATGATTTAGATAGTTTTATCATTTTTGGGTATTTTTCACTGCCGATGTTGCATTCTTCTACATCTATATTATCTTCTTCAAACTCATCCTTGGATTGCAAAAAACTTTCAATTTTTTTATCATTCCCAAAAACTTGCCAATATCTAACATTTTCTGGGACAATTTCCCTATGTTTCACTTCCACTATGTATTGACGATTGGATTGGGGCATTTTACAGGTACTGGAAGAAAAGGAAAGACTATCAGCAAGAATATTTTGATTTCTTGGGATCACAGAGAGACCATATTCCACAAAGCTCTCCAAAAATTCTAGCACAAGATTTTTGTATGCTCTTAATCTAGGGTGTTTTGCATAATATTATTCTTTTATCTGTTTTATTATTAGCTCAGAATCTCAATGAATGGAAATTATTTTAGCACCAAGATTTTTCAGTAACTTTAATCCTAGTATTAAAGCTTCATACTCACCTAAATTATTAGTGCATTGGAAGTTGAGCTTGTATGAATGTCGTTCGGCATGATTATTTCCTAAGTTTGAAACCCAAACTCCTGCTCCAAAGCCTTCTTTGCTACAGGCTCCATCAAAGTCCATATTCCAAAGATATTCAGGTTGTGTGTCTTGTTCTACTATTTTTGTTTTGTCTTCATCTATTTCACAGATATCAATTTCTGAATTGGCAATCTGAGTGCTAATGTCCCCATCATTATAGAGAACGAATGATTTCAGGTCTGAATGGAAAGAGTAAAGAGGATAGTTGTGTGGCTTGTCTTAGCTACTTACCATGAACTTCATCAAGGTATCCCTATACAAACTCCTTTGCTGACCAAAAACTGGTATGGTAGCAAAGGTCATATCCATCTGTAGGGTTCCTTGCAGCTTAGCTCCCTATGAGCATGACAACAACATGACATACTTATGGGGTATATTTGCAACCACTATATCCATCACCAAAATTTTGGTTGGGATTTGTGCCAAAGTAACACACAGATATAAGTTGAGACCTAAGCATCTCACTTTGCTAGAATCAAAAGAGTATAAATCCTTGTATGGTCTGGTAATGTCAAGTCCTAATTTCTCCATGACAACCTTAGGCATTAATTTATGTGAAGTACCTAAATCTAACATGGCATTATGAAATTTTTTGTCATGGATGTTTAGGCTAACATAGAAGGAAGGCACACCTCCTTCTTGAGGCTTGTCATCTACTTCTGGTCCAAATAAAAGTTCAGGTTGGTCATCACTCAAATTGACTATATCTATGCTTTCCCCTATATTAAGTTCTTTCATTTCCTGAGATCGATACACATTATTTTTCATCAGCTCTATTAGACGGATAGGTATTTTGAGTTTTGCTAAATCATTTTCAATATTGAAGGATGTTTGAACTTTACACATGTTTAGGAAATTTGACTTATCAACAACATCTTTTGGGATAGTTATGTTTATTGACTAGTGGTTGGAATATCTATCTGTGTTGTTTTTTAAGCAATGTCAACTATATTTTTAGTAGGATTTTCTATTGTCCTTTTACCTGAATTTTCAACAGTTTTCTTGATAGGAGTGTCTATGGTTTTCTTACAAGGAGTATCGGTGGTTTTCTTAGCAGGGGTATTAAAATATTTCTTACTAGGGATATCTAAAGTTTTCTTGCTCCTAAGGTTGTATTGTCTGTGAACTTCCATGATAGCATTCTTAAAACCCTGTTTATAATCATCTGATTCCTAATAATCAATTTATGTCTGAGACAACTAGAAAAGTTCTTGTTCCTCTTGAGTAATAAATATTGTCTCATCATCATTTATTCCCATCATATTTATCTGATTGTCATCTACCTCTTCAAAAATTTCACCTTCGTCATCAACATAATTTTCTTGGAAAGGAGGTATAATTTGTTGGTATGGTCCCTTTTGTTCCCTTTGTTTAATTTGTGGTGGATTTCTCTTAACATTTTGGTTTCGGTTTTGTGGACCAAGTTGATTCTCTCTTGGGGGAATTCTATCTGTTAGATTGATTCTCTCCATTATTCTCTCCACTGTTTCTAACCAAATAATATATTTTAGCATCATAAGAAGATGTTTATGGTTCCTCTTTCATTTTCACTCTCCTTTTTGTTCTCATCCTTGCTCTTTTAGCTAACAAATTGACTTCTACACTCACTACATCTCTTTGCATTTCTTCTAAAGTTTCAAAGTTTCTCTCTCTTAGATAATAAAACATATCTGCCTCAAATCCATTAGGGAATTTTATCAAGGATAAACCTTGAGGGGGTTTAATGTTTGTAGGAATTTCATTATAAACACTATTGAATCTGGTGCAACAATCTTGGAAACTTTCCCCAGGTGCCCTGCTAATACTTTCATATTCTGATAAAATATGAAGGGGGTTCTTTTTAACTTCCCATCTATTAAGTAATGACTGATGAAATGTAGGGAGATATTTAATGATAGCATGTGGTAAGGCTTTGCACCATTTTATAACTTCTCCAGTAAGACTTTGATAAAATAGTCTCATCTTAGCATTTTCTTCATCTACTTCTTGAAGATCAAAACTATCATTCATCCTATCAATGTGTTGTTGAGCAGCTATGGGTCTAGTACCATCAAATTAGGGTATCATAGTTTGATAATCATGTGGCATATTTGCTAAAGGAGCCTGTAAAACCAGAGGAGCATATCTTGTTGCCATGATGGGTATATGAGGATGGATAATATGTGGATTGATTAAAGGTGGAGGTTGGGTTGAAGGTGGATATTGGGAAGTAGATGGAGGTTGGGATGTATATGGAGGTTTGGATGAAGGTGTATTTTGCGTTACTTGGTGAGAAACTACAGGAGAGATATTCAAAACTATAGAAGTAGTGGCATTCGATGATGTTGGATGAACAGACTGAGATGAACTGGATGAAACTGCAAAATTTAAGGCAGAGAGTTCAACACATTGTTGGATGTGTTGTAACTCCTAGAGACAACCTTGAGTTGTGAAAGACTAGTGCCTAGGACATCTTAATTAGCAAGGAGCATATGGTTTAACCTGTGAAGGTTGTTCAGAAAAGGGCTCTCATGCTATCATGTATAAACAGTAAGGTTTGATTAAAATGGAACCGAAACTCTCAAACATTCAGCACAACGAAAGTAATATTGTAGAGGCAAAGTGTGAAATTTGATAAAAACATATCCGAAAATTTTAAGATAGCTTTCTGTAACGGGGGCTAGATTCTAAATTGATTCACAGAGGTAAATAATCAAATGACGAATATCACACGAATATCAACATGTACTAGAAACGTGATCTAGAAACGAATATCAACATGTACTGGGCTTATATAGTAACAAGAATCCATACATGAAAATAACTTTTAAAGATAACATTTCATCGCTACTAATACTGGAAGAATTATGGTAGAAGTGAGAGGTGAAACAACATATCATGCCTGAGCCATATTTAAAGCGCTAGACAAGTTTTAGCATGAGTATCGACAATGATAAATTCATACCAAAACATGTGAGCACTTGCATTCCAGAACAAGATATAGGAAATGTGAATGTAAACGAAATGAAAATTTAAGATATAAAACACAAGAGAGAGAGAGTTACATACTATGAAGTATTAAGACCAGAATCCCCAATAAATATGAAACTCCTTATCACCGAAACCCAATGGGCTCTTCAACTTTGTATCAAAATTTCAACAAAATGCATACAGAGTTATTTCTTGGTGTGTTCTTCTGAAAATCTGGAACCTCTTTTTCGTCTCAGTTTACTGCTTATATAGAATTACAAGAACATATGCGGGAAGATATTTTGGGAAAATATCTTCTCCGCGTGCTAGTAAGCAGTTTCAGGTCTTAATAAAAAATAACAAAATTCATGATGAGCGAGAACGCTTCTCACCATCTACAATTAGGCTCATGGCCATTTCAAAATATAAAAACTATCCCAACAGAAAGTAAATGCAAGAGTGAAATATGAATTCCACTTGAAACTTGAAAGTAAAAATAAAAGTAAAAACTAAAGGCCATGAGACCCGAATCATGAGTTAACAATCTTCACTGATGAGAAGGGGTCGAAGCAATTGTTGAAACAGGCAGCGGGATGTTTGCGGAAGAGATGGCTAACCGGCTGGCATAATTTGTGCACCTCTGCCAGGTGTCTACTGTAGGTTCGGGCATCGCTGTGAAACCTTCTGCAAGTTCATCATAGTTTGCACTGACAGGAATTTTATGTTTCACTTGGTGTAGGAGTGCAAACTCTTTACCAAGGATGGTAACTATAGTTTCAGGTTTGAGACGAGTGGATTTCTCAGAAGGTATATCGGTTTGATTCGTTACCTCTTTCAAACTGTCCTCGTACACTGGTAACGGTTGTAGTAAGGCATGGGTGGTCTCCCAGCATGACGGGAGTCTCGCGAATGTTATCTCAGCCCAATCCATCTCGAATTGTTCTAAACTGGCCGCTACTTTCTCTAAGGCATTCAAGGCTGTACTACGAGCAGACTCTTTTTCTATTACCTTTTGGCACTCCGTGGCTTCCTTGAACCTACTTTCGATACCCTGATTTACCACATCCTCTAGTTTTAGTTCTTTCAAGAAAGAAATATACCTTTTGCACTTTGAACTCTGTTGGATGCGTCGATATTTACTTCGTGAAGCTTCCTTCTGAGAAGGTGCACAACCGACTTCATTTCCTCGACCACATTTAGAAATTCCTAGCACTTTTTCACCTCTGTGATGATCTCAGCCCAGATCAATCGCCTGGCATCTAGGAGGGTAATATTTCCTTTCATGTGACTAGTGAGTTCGCTAATGGTTTTTTCGTGCTATGCCTTTTCCTGTTTTCCCTCCTCAATTTCTTTCTGCATAGCATTAATCTTCTTGGAATTCTTGGCGAGGAGGGCTTCCAGCTCACTAATCTTTTGATGTGCTGTCGAGACCTATTTTTCCATTGCATCGGTTGTGGCCAGTGCTATGGTCAGCTGTTCAGAAAGTGAGCTAGTCCCTTTTGCAGTGGGTGGAGCGCATGTATGAGTGTCCCAGGTTATCTGCAATGTGTTCATCTTTCCTTGTAGAATGTCCATCTCTCCCAAAATCTTTCCTTTCTCCTCCTTCTCCTTAGCAAGAGAATCGGCCAAGCTTGCCTTGTCCTTTTCTGCCTCGACTAGCTCAGCTATCTGCACATGATGAGAGCCCGGTATATTTATTTTACTTTTTAAGGCTGCAACCTGCTTTTGCAAATCCTAAATAAGAGGACTCTAGGGGTTTGCTACACCTTTTTATTTCCCTTTTATTACGTCCTAGAGAGTGTGTATGTTGTTCATGAGTGCGCGGGAATTGATCTTCTCTTTTCTGAAATTCTCTTGTACTTGGCTTTGTTTACTCTGCAATTTTCTTAGAGTAATGGAGAGCCGCATCACTTCATCCTTGATCATGTCACCAAAGCACTGAAATAAGTTACATTTGTCAATTGTAGGAACCTGTGACATATTGATTTATATCTCCAACGCCCTGTAGCTGGCGGTACCAGCCTCTGGGTTTAGAATGACCTCAATCATAGCCATTACTAGTTTCTCAATATCCAAATTCATCGCAGATGAAAACCTGGTGTGGTATTTTTCAACATACCCTTCTAGCTCGGACCAGTGCTTATCTCTGATTTCTCTATTCATTGTCCTGCCCTCGCTTGCACCCTGAGAGCTACTGAATTAAATGGCTTGTGAAACTTCTGAGAAGTCAGAAGAGTTAGTACTATCCCATAGCACCTTGATTCCTGCTTTGCCCCTGTCGGGCTTCCCATACGGTATTTCATCCTAGAGCAACAGTTCATCTCCGATAACCTCTGCTTCACTGGTCCCTATTCTTTGTCTTTTAAAAGGGGGAGCACCCTCTCCTGATGCACTTGCCTCCTCCACCTGTTCCTTACCAGCTTCTCTAGTTGAAGCGGTATCTGTTTTTTCCCCTGTCACAGATGAATCGGTCTCCATCTGTGAAAGAAAAGGCCAGTTTTCAAGATTAGCTTGCCATTTGATGAAAGGCCTTGTTTCATACATATAAGGGGTTTTATTCTTCTTCCTTCTGTTAGAAATGATGCCCTTCGGATCATAGGGCCAAGCTTTCCCTTGTCTCAAATCCATGTCTTGAAGTAGCTTTTCCACCACAGGAAGGGCATGCCTTGAATTAACAACAAAAGGGCCAATGGTTATGGGAAGCTTGAGGATAAACCCCTTTTTTGGAGGGAGGAAGTGAATTTGGTCATATTTTAGGGTCTGTCGGAAGTATTCCAAAGCGTAAATCCGTCGGGCAGAAAAATGGACAATTGGTAGGGAGAGACTTCGGCTCCATAAACCCGAATTTCAGTTTAATTATCAAAAAGATACCAGGCCCCAATGATTTGAGCTTCACTTTACTGTAACCATTTCCTTAGTTCAGGGAAAACCCTAGGTGGAGAAGAGTCATGAATAATAGTATAGGCTATGGGCATGAAATCGTTCAGGAACCTTGAGTAGCCCACCCCGTTTGCCAACTGATGTGTTGCGAGACTCCAGTCAAAAATTGGTCTCGGCTGAGAATTTATCTTGTAAATCTTATCTAAACCCAAACCCTCAAATTTATCAGCATACTGGAAGAGGAAAAGATAAAATACCATAGAACAAAAGTGAAAACGATCCATGTCTGAGAACTCCTAGAACTGAGTCTGAATGGTGGAGGCCAGAAAACCAAGAATATCTAGAACGACCCCGGGTTGAGACATTAACCATAGAAAAGCTATGCATCCTTTGGAGGCTTGCCCAAAACCTTCCACACCTAGGAGAACCACGATAAGAGCAACGATAGGTTGGACGTCTTCCTTGAATAAGATAAGGGGCACTGAGTCTGCAGCGGGGAGGGTTGTGAAATGGGGGTCAGTTATGGAGGCAATGAAATCGCTCTGTTGCCTCCATGGTAGCTTTGAAAATTAAGGATTCAACGTTATTTCACTAAAACTGACATAGTTTGAACTGGTAGGAAAACGAAGGGCTTTTCTGATGATTTCGGGAGAAACGATGAATATTTTGTTCCCCTGAGCTGAGAGGAACATGCCCCAACATTCATCGTAAGCGTCCCGGAGCCAACAGATGAATTCGACCACTGGGTATACTGGGGGAGTTATTTGATGATACAGACCAGACAAAACGACACGGAACTTATCTTTATTTTCCACATGCTTCCTAAAAAGTTCAGGCTTGACGCTGCTAATGGGAAATGGGTATTGCAGGTCACAAATGTAGGCTTGCAATTCTATGAATGGTTCAGGTCCTGGGACAGTCCTGGACTCATGGGCTTGGGGAGTTTCAGGCTCTGATTTCTTGGTGCTGACGTTACCCATGACCATCATACAAACCCAAAACACAATCAAAAGGAAACGAGATGGAATGAAAGGGATGGAATACCTACAAAGTAGAAAATTGTTCGTGAGAGCGACGCAGGGGTACTGACAATGACCGGGCAGACCTTGTACTGGGCACCCACTTTTTCTTATACAGTAGTCGAAAAACCAGAGTATTTTACCATAGTAAAAGATGGAAGACAGTTATACAGGCCTGAGGCAGCTTAGTGTTAGAAAATTATATATTATGGAGCAATGAAACACATAAAATATGTGGAAAGATACAAGCACACAAAAAACACATAAAACTAGAGAGACACAAATATACATGGTTCACCCAGTTTGGGCTACGTCCACCCTGAACAACCAATCCTTCCTTTCTATTATCCAGCAAAAATGAAGAGACAAAACCTACAACAGATCCGCTGTAATATCCTCTGTTCTCTCTCACAGTCTCCCTCTCTGTTTCTTGCTCCGAGAATACACATTCCATACATAGCCGCAATACAATACCCTCATATATACAAGGGGGTTTCCTTCTAGGGCAAAAAATCCTAATCTAAACATAACTTCTACCGTCAAATCATTTGCCTAATGAACGACCCAGATTGACTAGAAATTACTATACTTTTACAAGGCAATTTTACATCTGTTTTTAGCTTCGGGGGCGCTGCCCCCAAAAACCCCCGCCAGGGGGGGGCGGCAATGATTATTTATAGGTGGCATTGCCGCCCCTTTTAAGGTACAGGGGTCCAATGTTTTGATAAAAAGTAAACAAGATAATCAGGCTCCACACCCAACAATCTCCCACTTGGAGACTGATTGTAGCAACTCCACTGCTGCTTCATTTGCTAGACAATGAATCCTCTTTGGACCTGGTTGTTCCTCATCTTCATCGTCATCCTTGAAGACCAATTGAAACTGAGCACATTATCAGTTTCTCCCTGGTTACAAATTTTGTTAGCATATCTGCAGGATTCTGGCTAGTGTGTATCTTTTCCAGCTTCAACTCTCCATCTTCTAATACTGACCGTATGAAATGGTACTTTAGATGTATGTGTTTAGTCCTGGAATGAAATGCTGAGTTCTTTGCAAGATGAATAGCACTTTGGCTATCACTGTATAGTGTGCCCATATCATGCTTCTTACCCAATTCATCCATAAAACTTTGTAACCAAATCATTTCTTTACTAGCCTCTGTAGCAGCAACATACTTGGCTTCTGTTGTTGAAAGTGCAACAACACTTTGGATTTTTGAAACCCAACTGACAGTTGTTCCACCTACAGTAAATACATATCATGTAGTGCTCCTCCTGTTATCTCTGTCACCTGCCATATCTGCATCAACATATCCCTGTAGAGCAATGTTTGAACCACCAAAGCATAATACTTGATTTGTGGTACCTCTCAAATATCTGAGAATCCATTTTACTGCCATCCAATGTTCTTTTCCTGGATTATTCATGTACCTGCTTACAACTCCCACTGCATGTGCAATATCAGGCCTTGTGCAGACCATTGCATACCTTAAGCTTCCAACTGCTGATGCATATGGAACTTTAGACATATAATCCATGTCTTCTTGGGTCTTTGATCACATCTCCTTACTAAGTTTGAAATGGCTAGCAAAAGGTGTACTAACTGGTTTTGCATTGTACATATTAAATCTTTTCGACACCTTCTCTATGTACTCATTCTGAGATAGTGTTAATTTGCGATTTTTCTTGTCTCTAGTTATCCTCATACCAAGGATTTGTTTTGCAGCTCCCAAATCCTTCATTGCAAATGAATTTGCCAATTTTCTTTTGAGCACATTTATTTCATGCATGTTAGACCCTGCAACAAGCATGTCATCTACATACAATAACAATATAATATAGCTGCCATCATTTTTCTTTTTTAGATAAACACAATGATCAGAGTGACATCTAGTATAACCTTGTTCAGACATAAACTTGTCAAATTTTAGATACCACTGCCTTGGAGCCCGTTTTAAACCATACAAGCTCTTCTTTAACCTGCACACCAATTTTTCTTTCCCTTTTACCTCATATCCTTCTGGTTGCTGCATGTATATCTCTTCCTCCAAATCTCCATGGAGAAATGTTGTCTTTACATCTAACTGTTCAAGATGTAAATCTTCCGCTGCTACAAGACTTAAAATAGTTATGATTGAATTCATTTTAACAACAGGAGAAAATATTTCATCAAAATAAATACCTTTCTTTTGTGCAAACCCCTTCACCACAAGTCTAGCTTTGTACCTCTATTTTCCTCCATCTTCTTCCTTCAGCCTGTAAACCCATTTATTCTGCAATGTAGTTTTACCTGCAGGCAACTTGACTAAGTCCCAAGTCTGGTTATGCATTAATGAGTCCATCTCTTCTTCCATGGCTAGCTCCCACTTCTTCCTACTTTCAACCTGCATTGCTTCTTCATAACATTCAGGTTCACCAAAATCAGTCAACAATAAATAATATAATGAAGGAGAGTATCGTTCAGGGGGTCTACTTATCCTGGTAGATCTTCTAACACCACTTTCAGGTGTTTGAGGTGCCTGCTGCTGTTGTGGTGGTTGCTGCTACTGTGGTTGTTGATTATTATTATTTTCAGGCACCTTTACTTTTTCAGTTATCTCATCAAGAACCATGTATTCCTTGCTTTCTTTTTCCTGTTTCTTTTCCTGCAACTGATTCTTATACAAGACCTTTTCATTGAATATTACATCTATGCTCCTAATGATTTTGTGATTTTCATAATCATATAAGCGATAACCAAAATCATTAGCACCATATCCAATAAAGGTACATTTCTTTGATTTTGCCTCAAGCTTTGTTCTATTTTCTTTATTAATATGGACAAATGCCTCACAACCAAAAGGCTTTAAAAAAGAGTAGTTTACCTTTTTACCCGTCCATGCTTCCTCTGGAATACCACCATCCAAGGAACTTGAAGGCCCTCTGTTTATTAGATAAACATCAGTATCTACAGCATCTGCCCAAAATTGTAAAAGAAATCCTGCATGCAGTCTCATGCACCTTGCACGCTCCATGATTGTTCTGTTCATCCTTTCTGACACACCATTTTCTTGTGGTGTTCTTGGAACTGTCTTCTCTCTACAAATTCCATGCTCTGAATAGTACCTATCAAACTCTTTGCTGCAATATTCACCTCCATTGTCTGATCTGAGACGCTTCAACTTCTTTCCTGTCTCAATCTCAACCAAATCTTTCCATTTCTTGAAAGTATCAAATACATCAGATTTATTCTGAATACAATAAATCCATGTTTTTCTAGTTGCATCATCAATAAAAGTAACATAATAACGAGAGCCACCGAGAGATGATACCTAAGTAGGTCCCCATACATCTGTATGCACAAGCTCCAATTTTTCGCTCTTCTTTTCTTTCCCAACTCTGAGAAATCTGACTCTCTTTTGTTTTCCATAAACGCAATTCTCATAGAAATCCAAATCAACATTCTTCAAACCTGGCAACAAATTTCTTGAGTGAAGAATCTTCATTCCCTTCTCACTCATGTGTCCGAGCCTATGATGCCATAATGCTGCATCTGCTCCTTTGGAAGTTAAAGCATTAACAGAGTTAGAAATACCATCGCATAAATACAATGTACCAACCTTTTCACCTTTTGCTATTACCAGCGCTCCTTTGGTGACCTTCCAAGTTTTATCTGTGAAAGTTGTCACACAACCTTCACTGCCTAACTGCCCTATTGAAATCATATTTTTCTTCAGATCTAGAACATGCCTTACCTCCTTTAGTAGCCATTGGTTTCCATTCTGTTGTTTTACAAGAACTTTACCCATTCCAACAATTTTACAGGGTTTATCATCACCCAAACGAACTTGTCCAATATCTCCTTGAACATAGTCATGAAAATATTTCTTATCAGGTGTGGCATGGAATGAAGCCCCTGAATCTACAACCCAAGAATCAGTAACATTTTTGAAAGAAAGAATCAAAGCATCTTGTAACACATCACCTGTCACATTTGCTACTGATTTTTTTCTTGCTGTGTGTCTCCTTCTTTTCCCTTCCGAGATCTACAGTCTTTCTTTAGGTGTCCTTTCTTTCCACAATTCCAGCACACTATCCCCGATCTGGACTTGGATCTGCCTTTCCTTGATTTGCTGCGATATCCCGAGCTCTTTCCTCTTTCCATTCTTCTTCCCCTAGACTCTGCACTCAAAGAATTACCTGATGTCTCACCAGAGCTTTTCTGTCGCATTTCCTCGCTAAGGATAGCACCAACAACATCATCAAACTTTAAAGTACTATATCCAAAGACAAAGTTACTAATGGCCATAACTAAACCATTCCAGCTTTCTGGTAATGAGAAAAAGAATAACAGAGCTCTAACTTCATCATCAAAGTTTACCCCTACAGAACTTAACTGACGGGTAACTATATTAAATTCATTTAAATGGTCTGCAACAGATCCACCTTCCGACATCTTCATATTAAATAGTCGTTTCATAAGAAATACCTTGTTTGAGGTCGAGGTTTTTTCATATATTTTCGCCAACGTCTGCATCAAACCCTCTGTTGTTGTTTCCTTCAAAATATTGAAGGTGACTGATGCTGCAAGACACAATCGTATTGTTCCGAGTGCCTTTCTATCGAGAATGTTCCATTTCGTGTCTGTCATGGTCGTCGACTTCTTTGTTTTTCTGCTCAATGGTAGGTATAGATATTTCTGATATAGATAATCTTCCATCTACATCTTCCACAGCGGGAAGTTTTTGCCGTTAAATTTCTCGACCCTAAACTTACCATCGTTCGTCATTGCTCCCACTCGAACCAGGAACCCTTCTATCCTGCGAGTTTATCAGCCAAATATACCTTCGGCTTTGATACCAGTTGTTAGAAAATTATATATTATGGAGCAATGCAACACATAAAATATGCGGAAAGATACAAGCACACAAAAAACACATAAAACCAGAGAGACATAGATATACGTGGTTCACCCAGTTTGGGCTACGTCCACCCTGAACAGCCAATCCTTCCTTTCTATTATCTAGCAAAAATGAAGAGACAAAACCTACAGCAGATCCGCTGTAATATCCTCTGTTCTCTCTCACAGTCTCCCTCTCTGTTTCTCACTCCGAGAATACACATACCATACACAGACGCAATACAATACCCTCATATATACAAGGGGGTTTCCTTCTAGGGCAAAAAACCCTAATCTAAACATAACTTCTACCATCAAATCATTTGCCTAATGAACGGCCCAGATTGACTAGAAATTACTATACTTTTACAAGGCAATTTTACATCTATTTTTAGCTTCGGGGGTGCTGCCCCCGAAAACCCCCGCTAGGGGGGGCTCCGAAAAGCGTTGTCGCCCCCCCTGGACCCCCCACGGCAGTGATTAATTACGGGTGGTGTTGCCGCCCCTTTTAAGGTACAGGGGTCCAATGTTGTGATACAAAGTAAACAAGATAATCAGGCTCCACACCCAACAATTAGGAAAAGAAGGCGGGCTAAAACGAATAGGGCCGACGTCATAAGGACGCCGACTGTGGGACGCACGGCATAACGAGATTGGGTGTGAGACTTTTGTTAGGTGAATACCGCATGTCAGGTTAAATGCCGGTACTGGCCTCGGTACCGAGTGTCCTAAACACTTACCTTACCTTTGTATCATGGTGACAAATGTATCTCAGAATGTGGCCCTCGAAGGACGCGAGGTGAATTCCGTGATAGCTCTAAAGCCCATGCCATTTTCTTCGTAACATGCTCGCCTTGTGTCATGTGCCTTGACACGTCATCAGGATTTCAGGGGGGGAAGCTCCGCCTTATCCCTCACATTTGTGACCCCCCCAGAATTATGCTTGCGAACTCCTTTATGTGTGTGTATAGAGTATGCGCAGGCCCTGCCTTGTATTTACTTCCTTTGCACCCTTTAAACCTTCTCGTCATTTAGATTCGGGATTTTAACATATTCCCACTTCATTATAAAGTGCGCTTACCATCATTTCGCATATGACTCATCTTAAATTTATTTCTCCTTCACAGACTTTGAACTCTTAGCCATTTAACTGCTATCAGGTAATCTTCTCCTTATGACCTTTATCAAAATGTTAAAGGGTGAATGATATAATCAACATTGGCTCCACCTGGGGATGACACGTTCATTCTCGGACGTGTCGAGAACTTCAGAGACCACCTGTTAACCCTTTTATGTAGACATGGCTCATCTGCACCTTTCTTTTTCTTTTCATGATTCTTCACAACAAACGTCATTAAAAACAAAGATAAAAGTGGCTAACTAATGTACAGTATACTACATCAGGCCCTCTCGACCTGTTTCAGAACTAGAAGAAGGGTTTTAGGAATTGACCATTTACAGGGGCGTCAATCAAGTCACCCTGCAAATTCTCGAGCTTGAAAGTGTTATTTCCTCCTTGTTCGACGATTTTGAAGGGGCCGAACCATAACGGATCAAATTTACCATGCTTCCCCTTCTCTGCTCTTCGAATATCCCATCTGAGTACTAAATCCCCTACCTGCATATTTTTTTCCCTGGCATGATGATCAAACAGGTCCTTCATCTTCTCCTGATATTTGGTCAACCTTTGATTCACCTGATTTCGTGTTTCTTCTAACTCTACCAGCTGGTTCATCCTCCTGGTAATATCATTCGACTCTTCTTGGCTTTCCTGCATGAACCTCGCTACTGGTAAAGCCAATTGTATGGGAAAGACCACTACTCTGCCATATACCAATTCATATGGATATTTACCCGTTGATCTCTTGTTGGTGATCCTGTTTGCCCATAAAGCAAACTTTAGCTGAGAGTCCCAATTTTTTTGGTTTTCATTAATGGCTTTCTTCAGTGCTCTCACCAAAGTTTTATTAGAAGACTCTGCTAAAACATTTCCTTGTGGATAGTAGGTAGTGGAATGTCCCAATGCAATGTTATATTGCCGACAGAAGCTAACGAACTTAGCAGATTTAAAGGCCTGGGCATTGTTAGTAACTATCTTGGCAGGGAAGCCGAATCTAGATATAATGTTCTCTTCCATAAACTTCATCACCATGGTATCTGTTGCATTCCTTGTAGGTATAGCCTCCACCCATTTGGTGAAATAATCTGTGGCAGTTAATATCCATTTGTGCTTTCCACTTGACGCAGGGTGAATTTCACCAATAAAGTCGATCCCCCATTGCTAGAACGGTTCATCTATATGTACAGGGATCATGGGCAGGGGTGAAAACTTCTGCCTTTCTACAAATTTTTGGCACTTTTCACAGGCTCTAACCTGAGAAAAAACATCTCCAAACAGCCTGGGCCAGAAGAAACCAACTTTCAAAATTTTATGGGTGGTAGCTCTCCAGCTATAGTGCCCTCCACAGATACCTTCATGAAACTCAGCCATTATCTCTTCCACCTCATTTTCTATAAGGCATAGGAGTAGGATGCCTGAAGGGTCTCACTAGTACAACCTACCATTGGCAACCATGAATTTCTGTAACTTCAGCCTCAATTTTCTGTATTTAGCTTTATCATAGCTAGGGGGGCATCTGAGAGTCAAAAGATATTCAACAATTTCCTTATACCAGGGACTGAGGAGATACTTCATGTGAGTCTTCTGAGTAGTCGTTTCTATTCCACACCGTTCATTTGTGTTTTCAGATTCTTTGTTTACTGTCATAGAAATATTTATGCCCAGACCCTGGCAATTTGATTCTGACAGGATTTTAGCTAATCCCTATCCTTTGATTAACTTGGCGGGGCGTATTTCTAGCTCATATTCTTGTATTTTCACAATCCATTTACCCCTTTTTCCCTCACTATCTCCTTGGATCAAGATATCATTCACGGCTGCTATGGGCACAAAAGCAGTGATGGGTGACTGCAAAACATACATCCGAAATGCCTTGAGGGACTTCACCAAGGCATAAGCTTGCTTTTCTAGGATGTTGTATTTCAACTCAACATCACAGAGCACCTGGCTGAAAAAAGTGATAGGCTGCTCGTACCCCTCCTGATTCTTCTGCAATAGAACTCCTACCACTTTATGAGGTGATTCAAATGAAAAAATCATAAAAGGCTTAGCATAGTCTGGTCTAGCCAGCACTCGGGCTTCTGCAAAGGCAATTTTGATTCTGCTGAAGGCTTCTCGTGACTCAGGAGACCACTTCACCTCGTTATTTTTCTTGAGCATGTCGGTTATATACCGAACTATCTCTGCATAGTTTGGGATAAACCTTCTCAGAAAGTTAATGCGCCCAAGGAAAACCTAAACCTCCTTTTTATTTCTAGGGAAAGATATGTCGTTTATGACCTCTACCCTTTTGGGATCAATTTTCACCCCATCTCTGGTCACAATGTGTCCCAAAAGCTTGCCTTCTTCTAATGCAAACAATTATTTCTGAGGGTTGAGAGAGAGACCATACCTTTGACACTTCTCAAAAGTCCTGCGCAAGTGTTCAATATGTTCTACATTGTCCTTTGAGAACACAGTGATATCATCGAGATAGACCACCACGAACTTATCTTGCTCTCCAACAAAGGCAATATCCATGGTCCTTTGGAAAGTGGCCCCTACATTGATCAGTCCGAAAGGCATCCTTGCATACATAAATGTACCCCAAGGTGTGGTGAAGGCAGTTTTCTTTTGATCTTCTGGGAGTACGGCCACCTGATTGTATCTAGAGAAACCATTCATCATTGAAATCCGTGAAGCTCCTACTACCTTCTGCAAAATATGATCCATCTAGGGCAATCGGTAGTTATCCTTTAAGGATGCTCTGTTTAAATTTCGGAAATCAACACATAACCTTATCTCTTTGTTATTTTTCCGTACTAGGACCAAATTGGCCACCCACTCAGAGTATCTCAGCGGCACGATGATCTTGGCTTTTAATACCTTCTTGATCTCCTTCTCTATGGAAGGAAGTAGCAGAGGGTTAATCTGCCTGAGCTTCTGCTTATGCGGCTTCACATCTCCTTTTAGGGGAATCTTATGTTGCATGATGCCGATGTCGAAGGTCTTGAGGTCTTGATAAGACCATGCGAAAACATCCTTGTAAGACTGGAATAGTTTTTGGTAGTGCTCTTTATATTCTTCCAGAACTTTCTTGGACAGCTTCACAATTTTGGGATCAACATCGATACCAAGATTCAGGTCCTCTATCTGATTTTCTTCTACCACTTTGTTTGGCTGCAGTGGGACATCGTTTTTGTCAAAAAGCCTTTCTAGAGGCACTAGCCCTCTAGGTATAACATTTCCCTTCAGTTGCAAAACTTTATGACCAGCCACCCTTTCCTCCCATTTTTTTGGGAAAGGTCTTCAGTTTCTTCTTCTTCACAAGCATCTATCTCCATGTTTGAGAATTCTCCAATTGTTTCCATGAACCTCTTTACTTGATCTTCATTCTCAAGCACCTGCCAGTGTTTGATATTGTTAGGAATTGAAGGTCGATAATGAACCTCAATTTTGTATCTTAGGAGGGGGTTTTGAGGTGGCCGAAAGGTACTAGCAGCCACAGCCAGGGAGTCTGCCATCCTGTTCTGCTCTCTAGGCATAAACTGAATGTTAAATTCCAAGAAAAATTCCTCCACCAAATCCCATACCTCGTTCCTATAGGCCCTCAACCGCGGGTGTTTAGTCTGGCACTGATTTTTCACTTGCCTTACCACTAGCTCTGAATCTCCCAGAACCTTTAGACTTTGGATGTTCATGCTTCTGGCTATTTGTAATCCCAAGAGTAGTGCTTCATATTCAGCTGCATTATTCGTAGATTCATACTCTAATTTGAAAGATAATGGAACCCATTGTCCTGTAGGAGAAATCAGTAGCACCCCCTCTCCATTTCCTTCTCTATAATTTGATCCATCAAAGTGTAGCATCCAGACTTCTGCTTCTTGACTCTCTGAGGATTGTTCAGCCTTAATCTGGAAGAATGATGACTCTTGAGCATAGTCTGGATCTTCCTCCAACATCAGACATGAGAAATCCCCTTCTTTACTATACACAGGTGAATTAACAGAGTTATCAGCCTTTGTAACCATATTTACAAATCTCGTCTCCCTATACAACCTCCTTTCCTGCCCTCCAAATATAGGGATAGTAGCATAAGTCAAGTCCAGTCTGATTGACCCTCCAATTTTAGTTCCCCAAGACCTTGACAACAGCATCCTGAAACGAGATGGGATATCAACCACCACTATATCCATCACCACACTCTTGGCTGGAATTTGGGCCAAATGGACTACCAAGTCCTTGATCATTCCCAGACACTTGGCCCTTTTGGAGTCAAAGGAATAAAGGTCCTTGTATGGACGAGTGATTTGCAATCCCAGTTTATCCATGACTGACAAAGGCAAGAGATTATGGGATGCTCCCGAATCCAACATGCAGTTATGTAATAACAAATCATGAATCACTAATGACACATAAAAAGGAGGAGTAGAGGCATCTAATTATTCAACGTGGGGGCCAAACACAACCATGGGCCTTTCTTCTTGGGTGTTGAGACTGTCTGGAATGGGGGTTGTTTCTGAGGGAAGCATAAAGGAGGAGACCTGGGACTGATAGGCTGGTTGCTTTAATATTTTAGTTAGGGGGACTGGGATCTTGACTTTCTCAAGTTCTTTTTGCAGATTGAAGCCTAAGGAGGACTTCTCTATTATATTTTCTTTTGAATCTTTGTTTTCAACTAAAGGCTTGACTTCTTTCAACACAGGCTTAGTATTAGGAGGAGTGGTTACCTTTGAAGAGGAAGGAACTTGATCATTAGACTATAAAGGTTCGTTTAGAGGCCTCTTACCTTTATCCACGACCTTTTGCACCGTTGTCTCCTTCTGCACAGCTGTTTCTTTCTTAGGCACCTCTTCATCCTGATCTTGCGTGCGGGTTATTTTTCTAGAAGATCTGAGATCATATTTTCTATTGAATTGCGCTTGCATGAAATCAACGAATTGCTTGCAATAGTCGTCGATCTCTGGATCTTCAATAACTTTAGCCTTTTCTTCTTCTTCTTGTAATGGAATCCCCATTCCATCACCTTCTTGCAAAGGACACTCGACTTCATCACTATTCGAATAAGAAAGATATGGGTCATCTTGCTCATAAGCAGTGTCTTCAATGGGGCCATCCATTTGACCTTCCAGGTACAGAGGGTGTGGTACCTGGTCTTGCTGTTCTTTCCGCTCTCTTTGCAGTATTTGCATGGGTGGCTTTCTATACTGCGGATTGTAACCCCTGTTTGGAGCGTTCTGGAATGCTTTAGAGGATGAATTCTTGGCTTCAAGTTCCAGCTTCACCATCTTGCTTGAAATATTTTTAATCATTTTATTCATCTCTTCAATTTTACTTTCAGCTATTTCTCTGTCTTGGCCAGATGTAGATACTTCTTCCTTCCCTCTTCTTCTGGCATCCTAATCTGATCTCCCCTTTGACTTCCCTATGGAAGCGAAATTAGCCTCCAGCTCTAGTGCATCAGTCTGGGCATCATCTAGGGTGGCAGACTTTCTTTCTCTTAGAAAGAACCCAAATTCTGAATCGAAAGCAGCTACAAACACCACTTTGGAAGCTATCCGATGAGGTTTCATTTCGGCTGGGAGGCTTGAGTATAATTTTTTGAAACTCTTAATGAACTCTGGCACTCCCTCATTATGCCTTTTCTTGAGTGCATTGAACTCAGTGAGACAGTACCCATGGTATTTTTTCTCTCCCCATTTTCTGATGAAATAATTTTCCATCTCTGTCCAATTAGTGATGGAATGGTCTCCCAAAGTCTTAAACCATTTTCTGGCTTCTCCATCCAGGGATTGAAAAAACAGTCTCAAGACCACATCCAAGTGTTCAACGTTAAAGTTTTCTGCAAAGGAACAGAAAAATTCAAGATGTTTTTGAGCTTCGATCTCATTTTCCCCATTGAAACGAGGCAAGATTTTCAGATAATCTTGAGGCATATCATTTAAGACCTAAGGTAATGCCATGGGGTCATATTTGTTTAGTAAGAAGCCCAGGAAAGCCATTGGGGGTTGTGGAGGTGGTGGGAGAATCTGATGAGTG
Organism: Pinus albicaulis; assembly: GCA_034641835.2. Taxonomy (NCBI): domain Eukaryota; kingdom Viridiplantae; phylum Streptophyta; class Pinopsida; order Pinales; family Pinaceae; genus Pinus; species Pinus albicaulis. Next base: position 1,500,665,048 of record CM076581.1, read on the forward strand.
AGAGGAGGTGGTGGAAGCGAGGTATGTATAACAATTGGTATGTATTGAACATAGGCTTGGGGTGCTGATGGGAAATTTGGATTGTTAACAGCAGACACTTCTGTGACTTCGTTTACTTCTTCAACTTCAGGAGTGGGATGAAGAAAGAAGCTAGTGGTATCTACTGATTCAGCTTTGTCATTGACTTGAATGTTTCCCAAGGAAGGATTATCTGCAAAGTAATCAAGGTTTCCCACAGTGGAATCAGGGCCTTGATCTTGGCTTATTTGGGAAGAGGAGGATGGAAAATATTCCAAAGAAAATATAGGGATCTCTGTATGAACTGACTGTCTTTCCCTCTAACCCCTCTTATGTAAAATCTTCTCTGGGTTAGACACCGAAGGTGTCTTCAACTGAGATGTATCTGAGCTCAAATGTGGCTTTCGGGAAGCCAAGACTACAAATAGGTTTATCTTATAATTGACAGTGGAGTCGCCAAGGTGAGGGATCTACAACTCTCAACTCTTCTTGCTCACCTGTTCTGAAGAGCGAATAAAGATTTTTTCGAGGACCTGGGATTTATCTTTTCTCAAATTTGTATCCCCGGCAACAGCGCCAGAAAGATGTTGTAACTCCTAGAGACAACCTTGAGTTGTGAAAGACCAGTTCCTAGGACATATTAATTAGCAAGGAGAATATGGTTTAACCTGTGAAGGTTGTTCAGAAAAGGGCTCTCATGCTATCATGTATAAACAGTAAGGTTTGATTAAAATGGAACTGAAACTCTCAAAACTTCAGCACAACAAAAGTAATATTGCAGAGGCAGAGTGTGAACTTTGATAAAAACATATCCGACAATTTTAAGAAAGCTTTCTATAACGGGGGTTGGATTCTAAATTGATTCACAGAGGTAAATAATCAGATGACGATTGTTGTGTATGAAAATGGAAAGGATACTAGCTATTATAGAAACGAGATCTAGAAACGAATATCAACATGTACTGTGCTTATATAGTAACAAGAATCCATATATGAAAATAACTTTTAAAGATAACATTTCATCGCTGCTAATACTGGAAGAATTATGGTAGAAGTGAGAGGTGAAACAACATATCATGCCTGAGCCATATTTAAAATGCTAGACAAGTTTTAGCATGAGTATCGACAATGATAAATTCATACCAAAACATGTGAGCACTCGCATTCCAAAACAAGATATAGGAAATGTGAATGTAAACGAAATGAACATTTAAGATATAAAACACAAGAGAGAGAGAGTTACAGAATATGAAGTATTAAGACCAGAATCCCCAATAAAGATGAAACTCCTTATCACCGAAACCCAATGGGCTCTTCAACTTTTATATCAAAATTTCAACAAAATGCATATAGAGTTCTTTCTTGGTGTGTTCTTCTGAAAATCTGGAACCTCTTTTTCATCTCAGTTTACTGCTTATATAGAATTACAAGAACATACGCGGGAAGATATTTTGGGAAAATATCTTCTCTACGTGCTAGCAAGCAGTTTCAGGTCTTAATAAAAAACAATAAAATTCATGATGAGAGAGAACACTTCTCACCATTTACAATTAGGCTCATGGATGTTTCAAAATATAAAAACTGTTCCAACAGAAAGTAAATGCAAGAGTGAAATATGAATTCCACTCGGAACTTGAAAGTAAAAATAAAAGTAAAAACTAAAGGCCACGAGAGCCGAATCATGAGTTAACAATATTCACTGATGAGAAGGGGTCGAAGCAGTGGCTGAAATAGGCAGCGGGACGTTTGCGGAAGAGTTGGCTAACAGGCTGGCATAATTTTTGCACCTCTGCCAGTTGTCTATTGCAGGTTCGGGCATCACTGTGAAACCTTCTGCTCTGATGTAAGCTTCCGTAAGTTCATCATAGTTTGCATCGATAGGAATTTTATGTTTCACTTGGTGCAGGAGTGAAAAATATTTACCAAGGATGGTAACTATAGTTTCAGGTTTGAGCCGAGTGGATTTCTCAGAAGCTATATCAGTTTGATTCATTACCTCTTTCAGACTGGCCTCGTACACTGGTAATGACTGTAGTAAGGCATGGGTGGTCTCTCAGCATGACGGGAGTCCTGCAAATGTTATCTCAGCCCAATCCATCTCGAACCATTCTAAATTGGCCGCTACTTTCTCTATGGAATTCAAGGTTGTACTACGAGCAAACTATTTTTCTATTACCTTTTGGCACTTCGCGGCTTCCTTGAACCTACTTTCGATACCCTGCTTTACCACGTCCTCTAGTTTTAGTTCTTTCAAAAAATAAATATACCTTTTTGTGCTTTGAAATATGTTGGATGCGTCGGTATTTCCTTCGTGAAGCTTCCTTCTGAGAAGGCGCACAACTGACTTCATTTCCTCGACCACATTTAGAAATACCCAGCTCTTTTTCACCTCTATGATGATCTCAGCCCACATCAATCACCTGGCGTCTAGGAGGGTAATATTTCCTTTCATGTGACTAGTGAGTTCGCTGATGGTTTTTTCATGCTGTGCCTTTTCCTGTTTCCCCTCCTAGATTTCTTTCTGCATAGCGTTAATCTTCTTGGAATTCTCAGTGAGGAGGGATTCCAGCTCACTAATCCTTTGACGCACTGTCGAGACTTGTTTTTCCATTGCATCGGTTGTGGCCAGTGCTGTAGTCAAATGTTCAGAAAGTGAGCTAGTCCCTTCTGCAGTGGGTGGAGTGCATGTATGAGTGTCCCAGGTTATCTGCAATGTGTTCATATTTCCTTGTAGAATGGCCATCTCTCCCCCAATATTTTCTTTCTCCTCCTTCTCCTTGGCGAGAGAATCAGCCAAGCTTGCCTTGTCCTTTTCTTCCTGGACTAGCTCAGCTATCTGCACATGATGAGAGCCCGGTATATTTATTTTACTTTTCAAGGCTGCAACCTGCTTCTGCAAATCCTCAATAAGATGACTCTGGGGGTTTGCTACACCTTTTTCTTTCCCTTTTATTACGTCCTGGAGAGTGTGTATGTCGTTCATGAGTGCGTGGTAATTGATCTTCTCTTTTCTGAAATTCTCCATTACTTGGCTATGTTTACTCTGCAATTTTCTCAGAGTAATGGAGAGCCACATCACTTCATCCTTGAGCATGTCACCGAAGCACTGAAATAAGTTGCATTTGTCAATTGTTGGAACCTGTGACATATCGATTGCTATCTCCAATGCCCTGTAGCTGGTGGTACCAGCCTCTGGGTTCAGAACGGCCTCAGTCATAGCCATTACTAGTTGCTCAGTATCCAAATTCATCGCAGATGAAAACTTGGTGTGGTATTTTTCAACATACCCTTCTAGCTCGGACCGGTGCTTATCTATAATTGCTCTATTCCTTGTCCTGCCCTCGCTTGCACCCTGAGAGCTGCTGACTGTAATGTCTTGTGAAACTTCTAAGAAGTCAGAAGAGGCAGTACTATCGCGTAGCACCTTGATTCCTGCTTTGCCCTTGTCGGGCTTCCCATACAGTTTTTCATCCTGGAGAAACAGTTCATCTCCGATAACCTCTGCTTCACTGGTCCCTGTTCTTTTTATTTTGAAAGGGGGAGCACCCTCTCCTGATGCACCTGCCTCCTCCACCTGTTCCTTACCAGCTTCTCTGGTTGAAGCGGTATCTGCTTTTTCCCCCGTCGTAGATGAATCGGTCTCCATCTACGAAAGCAAAGGTCAGTTTTCAAGATTAGCTCGCCATTCGATGAAAGACCTTGTTTCATGCATATAAGGGGTTGATTTATTCTTCTTCCTTCTATTAGAAATGATGCCATTCAGATCATAGGGCCAAGCTTTCCCTTGTCTCAAATCCATGTCTTGAAGCAGCTTTTCCACCACAGGAAGGGCATGCCTTGAATTAACAAAGAAAGGGCCAATGGTTGTGGGAAGCTTGAGGATAAACCCATTTTTTGCAGGGAGTAAGTGAATTTGGTCAGCTTTTAGGGTCTGTTGGAGGTATTCCAAAGCGTAAATCCGTCGGGCAAGAAAAATGGACAATTGGTAGGGAGAGACTTTGGCTCCATAAACTTGGATTTCAGTGTAATTATCAAAAATATACCAGTCCTTAGTGCTTTGAGCTTCACTGTACTGTAACCATTTTCTCAGTTCAAGAAAACCCCTAAGCAGAGGAGAGTCATGAATAATAGTATAGGCTATGGGCATGAAATCGTTCAGGAACCTTGAGTAGCCCACCCCATTTGCCAACTGATGCATTGCGAGACTCCGGTCAAAAATTGGTCTCGGCTGATAATTTATCTTGTAAACCTTATCTAAACCCAAGACCTTAAATTTATCAGCATGCTAGAAGAGGAAAAGATAAAAGACCATAGAACAAAAGCGAAAACAACCCGTGTCTAAGAGCTCCCGAAACTGAGTCTGAATGGTGGAGGCCAGAAAACTAGGAATATCTAGAACAACCCCGGGTTGAGACATTAACCATAGAAAAGCTATGCATCCTTTGGAGGCTTGCCCAAAACCTTCCACACCTAGGAGACCCGCGATAAGAGCAAGGATAGGTTGGACGTCTTCCTTGAATAAGCTCAGGGGCACTGAGTCTGTAGTGGGGAGGGTTGTGAAATGGGAGTCGGTTATGGAGGCGATGTAATTGCTCTGTTGCCTCCATGGTAGCTTTGCAAATTGAGGAGTCAGCGTTATTTCACTAAAACTGACATAGTTTGAACTAGTAGGAAAATGAAGGGATTTTCTGATGATTTCAGGAGAAACAATGAATATTTTGTTCCCCTGAGCTGAGAGAAACATGCCCCGATGTTCATCGTAAGCATCCCAGAGCCAACAGATGAATTCGACCACTGGGTATAATAGGGGGGTTATTTTATGATAAATACCAGACAAAACGACATGGAACTTATCTTTATTTTCCACATGCTTCCTAAAAATTTCAGGCTTGACGCTGCAAATGGGAAACGGGTATTGCGGGTCACGAATGTTGGCTTGCAAGTCTATGAATGGTTCAGGTCCTGGGACAGTCCTGGACTCACGGGCTTGGGGAGTTTCGGGCTCTGATTTCTTGGTGGTGACCTTACCCATGACCATAATACAAACCCAAAACACAATCAAAAGGAAACAAGATGGAATGAAAGGGATGGAATACCTGCGAAGTAGAAAATTGCTCAGGAAAGCGATACAGGGGCATTGACAACGACCGGGCAGACCTGGTACTAGGCGCCCACTTTTTCTTATACATTAGTCGAAAAACCAGAGTATTTTACCATAGTAAAAGACGGAAGATAGTTATACATGCCCGAGGCAGCTTGGGGAAAGAAGGCAGGGTAAAACGAATAAGGATAACATCATAAGGACACCGACTGTGGGACACGCGGCATAACGGGATTGGGTGTGAGACTTTTGTTAGGTGAATACCACATGTCGGGTTAAATGCTGGTACTGGCCTCGGTACCGGGTGTCCTAAAAGCTTACCTTACCTTTGTATCATGGTGATAGATGTACCTCAGAACCTGACCCTTGAAGGACACGAGGTGAATTCCGTGATAGCTATAAATCCCATGCCCTTTCTTCGTAAAGTGCTCGCCTTGTGTCATGCGCCTTGACACGTCATCAGGATTTTGGGGGGGGGAAGCTCTGCCTTATCCCTCACATTTGTGACCCCCCCGGAATTATGCTTGCAAACTCCTTTCTTTGTGTGTATAGAGTATGTGCGGGCCCCGCCTTGTATTTACTTCCTTTGCGCCCTTTAAACCTTCGCATCATTTAGATTCGGGATTTTAACATATTCCCACTTCATTATAAAGTGCGCTTACCATCATTTCGCATATGACTCTTCTTAAATTTATTTCTCCTTCACAGACTTTGAACTCTTAGCCATTTAAATGCTATTAGGTAATCTGCTCCTTATGACCTTTATCAAAATGTTAAAGGGTGAATGATATAATCAATAGGATGTATGCCTCTTAAACAGATAGGTCAAGGTATGAAAATAAATCCTATAATTTATCAAAGTCTTGAAGGATTTGGAGATCAGGATCTGGTTGAGCAGAACGTATTTCAAATGAATGAGGTCATAAAGTAGACTGATCTACCATGGTTTGGTCCACCCAATTTTCTGACTTAGTCCTAAATAGGCTATGTTCAAATGGAAAATCAAACTCAATATCCTATAAGGTGGCAAATTTCTTTGGAAGAGAATTTTCCTTAGGGGAGGACTGCTACTTCCATGACTCCCAGCTAAAATTCTCCTCGACAATTTTTCAGGGTCATCTACAATAGTGGAAGGTTTAGGATCAGGATGGGATCTAGTATAAGCTCTTTTTGGAGCCTGAATTAAAATCTAAAACAAACACAAACAATTATTTACAAAAGTAAAAGGTAAAAAATATCTAAAATATTCCTAAGATAAATTTATTTTAACCAGGGAAATGAATTCACAAAAAGTAACGGTATTTTCATTTGTCCAAGTGGATTCGCCACTATGTTATTGTTCTATAATTTTTGAGATTGTGAGAGAATGAAAAAGTAACATCAAAACCACTTTTAAGTCTAGAAGCTAGCCCTTCTAAACTTAGAGAGGGATCTCTATGTAAGATTTAGCTTTGTTTTCTGTAAATTTTAGGCTAGTTATGACTGTGCAATTGTTTGTTTGTTTGTGATTGGTTTAATTGATTTGGTTGATTGAATTCGTATACTTCCATTATGCTATGGAATCTATAAAACTAACTGGATTTGCATCAAATTTTAAATGAGTTTCACAAGGCAAGATAGGTGAACTAGTTGAATCTTCTAGATTTAAAATGGTATGGAATAGAAGAAAAAGTAAGATTCAGTTGAAACTAGAGAGCAATTAAGAATTCCTTTATTGGACTTACGAAGAAAACATTAAAATTACTTATAGACAGAACAGGGTGTATATTTTAAAAAATCATTATCGTCACCGTTTATGTAATGTATTTAAGCTTTAATAAAGAGTAGTAAAGGAAACAACGAAATAACACATAAACGAAGAGAAGTACATCAACAAATTATTCAACACATGAATCCTATGAAGAAGTTCTTGTATTAATGATCAGTCCCTCGACTGGAAAAAGTAAAATAGATTTCAGAAAATAATATTCAACAATCAACCCATAATACTTCGAAGTGTGAAATATTTATAACAATATTGACAAAATTCTTGTCATAATTGACAGGATATATTTAGAAAAATCTAAACAAATTATCTAGTCTGCAAACTAATAGGATAGGTGGAAAACTGCAACAAGAGGTGGCCCAGATCTAGAGGAAATCGTTACTGATCTGGCATGTCTATATTTGTTGTGTTGGATAATCATGTAACTGCATTTCGAGTTACCAATTAATCTGGTAAATCAAACAACTTATCCCACCTGTTTTCATCCGAAATTGTCAGCTTGGTTACCTTCCTATAGATTTCATCCACTTCACTATATTTTTCAAAAGTTGGTTTTACCACAAAAATTTGATTCACTTCATGCTGAATGTAAAAATCATTTCCCATTGCTTCGAGGAATTCTTTGCCTGTCATACTGCCCTTTATGTTGGCGAATTTAGAACTGTCTCTGGCCACTTCCTTCAGATTCTTGTTGTAATCTTCTTGGGTAATTAATTTACCATTAATTACAAACATATTGGGTAATCATTTTTTATTCAATGCTTCAATTCTACTAAAATAACTTGTTAACTCCTATCTCTAGTCCTTGGCACTTTTCTTCTAATTGCATAATAAGATTATTTTAGTCAAAGCCTTCTTGACTTCCAGCATGGTTTTAGCCCTTTCGTCAATTCCTATGTACTCCAGCTCATATGTATTCTTTGAATTTATGAATTTGATGATTTTAGTAGCTTCAGTAGGCTTTTCATCTAGCTTCTCTTTGATTTCTATAATAGCTTCTATGGCATTTTGTATCAGGTCCTTCTGCTCAAAAATGGTTTTGATACATGACCAAATCTCATTCATGGAATATAGGATGTTCATCCATATGATTTCCTTGGCTTGGGCCAAGGTTTGGCCAATCACTGACTCTTTTTCTGATTTATGTATCCTTTCTAACGACCTTTGCAATCTATGTGCTTCAACCAAATGTGAAGCTTCACTTCTAGTTTCCTGTTCCTGTAAAGCTTTGAATTTCCCTTGCAATTTATTTATCTCCTCTATTTGACTTGACATATTTTATATGGCCTTTTTCAATTGTTCACCAGAATCTACAGATTGGGATGAAGGCATTGTTGATGTTTTATATCCTGTAGTAGGGATTGTTGTGAGGGGCACTACATCCAAAGGAACTATGGCCCCTTGTGGATTCTTCTCTTTCTCTTTAATCATCTTTTCCATTTTTGTCTCCATTTGTCTGATTTGGGCATTTTTCTTCATGATTAACTTCAACATATCTCCCTTCTGTGTCTCAGATTATTCTATGTATTTGGTCAGTGGATCTTCTCTTCCTGGCAACTTTAGTTGTTTCCCCAATGCTACAATGTAAACATTCTTCCTCTTAATCAATTCCTCTGTAGCCTTCACATTTTACAGATCATAGCCTGTCTTAACATCCAAATATATCAATGATTTGATCTTGGTGTCTTTGGCTAGAGAAGAAATATTCTCCATTTTTAGCTGAGATTGAATGTTCGAAAGTGACATCTGCAATTTTGACACATTCATGGTTGTATTAGTTAGAGAAGATCAAATCATATCACTAGTCTGTTTGTGCATCTACATTTGATCAATGGGATGAATTTCCTTGGTGTCAAACTAAAATGTTTTCTTTTTGTAATCTGTTGTTGTTTTTTCTATGGAATTTGAGCATCTAGGAAGGCCATCTGCATCCTCCCCTTTTCTAAATCAAAGGCTGATAGGAGCGTGCTCTATGAACTGGTAGTCTACTTCCAGAACTGTGTGTAGGTGTTGTTCTTGAGAATATAATTCTTAAGCTTGATTTCTTTGTATCTGTCAAAGATACTTTTCTCCTTTTCTCCCAGAACAAGCTTAGAAGTTTGATTTGTGTCTTGTTGGCCTTGTGATACTAATGACATTGTTGGAGATGTAACAAATTTTATACCTAACTATGATGAAGATGTTGTTTCTTTGATTATCATGGCAGATCCTTGTTCTACATTCTTTTCCAAATCTGTTCTGGGACTCATATTGGTCCTCTTTCTATACATAATCTTAAATTATTTACCTGCAATGTCTGTCACTGAAGCTGATTTTTCCTCTCTTCACCTTTTGCCTACTTTCTCCTGAGGAATAGGAGTCTCTGAAGTTGAAGTAGAAATAAGTTGTTCTTAAGCTTCCTGCAATTTTTTCTCTTTCCAAGTCAGTTGATTGACATATATTTCAATATCTGGCCTCTAAGTATGGGTATAAGGATTGGTTTTGTGTTCCACCCTTAACTTAGAAATTATCCCCAGAGGATCATAGGACTATGTGAAACTAAGATTGAACTTCATTTCTTTAAGAATCTTGTCTAATTCTTCTCCTTTTGTCTTTTTGTTGCAAACAAAGGGGCCAACTTGAGTACTTGGAAAAGGGAATTGAGGTTTTAGAGGTTTCCCGCTGGCCAAAAACTTCTATGAATGAGTATGCAATGAAGTCTCTCGCTCGCGAATATGCTCTTGATGAAACTGAGCCCGAATTTGATCAAAAATTTTCAAAGGTAACAAATGAACAAGGTATCAAGTTTGTGAAACAAGGCCCAAGACTTTGCGACAACAGTCAAGATTTTGAGTGAGCTACACAATTTTAGTGGCGGAAAGTTTTGTAAAAGGTATCAAATGTAATTCATCTGGGCCATCTATAGAGGCAGTGGTAACAACAATGGAATTCACAATTGACACTTCAAGGGTTTTCTTGGTAATATCTTGAAAAACATAGTCGACTTCCATTTTGGTTTCTTCAGTCTAACGGTTATCTGTGTGTAGGATGTCGAAGATGGTAGAAGAGAGGGTTGTTGTATGTGGCGATGAGAGAGGGGAATGGGGAGAATTGGTAGGCGGTGAATGATGGGGTGATTCAGTTATATGAACTTTGGCAATGAAGTCTCAAGGCTCTTTGTTCATAAGGTCTACAATCTGGTAATTGAAACTCTTTGGATTATTTCGAGCCATGAATGGAAAAAGGGTAGAAAAATTAAAAGGTTTCCAAACCGTTTGTTGAATTTCCAAGGTGTGGTCCATGGTAATGAAAAGGACAGTTGGGGTATGAGTAAATTACTATGAAATGGAATAGTAATATGGACATCAGAAGTAAAAGGTGCAACACCTATCAATGGACTGAAGGCTTACGAAGTGCTATATGCAGAGAAAATAGACTCTTTGAATTTCTTCAGAATGAGATTAAAAACCTCATCGACTATATGTGCTTCGTGGACAATGAAGGACTCTCCCTAGGGGGTGCACGTGGAAACATCTCTTCGAATGTGTAAACAACTTTACCATCCTTAATCTAACACTGAACTCTGGGCCAAGAATGAACCTCATTATGAAACACTTCTTCATAGACATAGAAAGGTAGTTGCTTCATGTGGGAAGTCTCAATGTTGACAACCTTAGGTTAAATATAAGTGGTGCCACGGAAAATACCAAACCAAATTGAATGATAATATTCATCCAGAATCGATCGTGGTACCCTGGTTACATTCTCTATAATGCCCACCATTTTGGTGTACCATTTAGTTAATGATTCTTCATTGATTGCCTTATTGTTGGGATCACCTTATACTTCCCATAGAGTGTATGCAAGTGCCAAGGGTTCATCTTATGATACTTTAGTTGGTTGTCTACCCTTCGATGTGCACCATTGCATCATAGAAATAACAACAAGGAATAACCATAAATAATTTCTGTAGCCCGCTTATACACATCCTCAAAGGCCTCAAATAGCTCATTCAATAAGTAACTACACCAATCAGGTTTCTCCCTACATTTGCAGGCTTCGGCAACATAAATAACATCTAGCATGCAGTCACCTTTAGTGTAGTGGTGTGTCAGCTTTCCTGATATAATATGACACACAAATTTTATTCATACATTGTTGATCATGTCGATAACAACAACTCGGCCACCACATTTCATACCATACTTAGTGTAAAAATTGTCATCACCCTTTTCCTTACCCCGCTTGGAGGTAGTATGGAAAGCGAAAGATAAATATACACTAGTAGCTGAAAACCCTGTCAACTTATAAATATCATTTTCATATATAAGTTATTCTTTGTCAAGCCATAACGATCTTCCATGAAACTAACTAATAAGGAAATTTGTACACTTCATGGCTATTCTGGTATTACCAAAGGCGGGAAATTTTCGCGGAGTCATCACCGTAGACCACTGCAAATGTTAGAAGTCTATTTTAACATGGGAAGAACCACTACCACCTTGTCTTGTAGAAGGTTCCATAAAAAATTTAGGCTTCAATGATGGAAAGAGGAAAGAATCATCCAAATCATTATCAACCATTGTGGCTTTCTCATATTTCCTGAGAGTGTCCTCCATGGCCACAATGTGGGAATCTGAGAAACCTAGAGAGACAACAAGTTTAGTGAGATGAGTCATGGTTTGATCTGAATATGGGAAAACAAGTTTTTTTTTGCTAGCTCCCTCATCAGTTAAATGAAAATTTGCTTAGGATCATCTCAAATTAGCTAATTGTGAAGGGGTTTATGTGTCAAGTTATTTTTTTTATGAGAAATTTATGATTTAATTATATTTTAAAAACACATGTAAAACAAATAAAATTCATATAAATAACGCACAATGATCACATTACACAGTAGCTTATAATGGAGTTCACCCTTCCTAGGCTACATCTCAATGGACCTGCTTCAACTAGTTAGGCCCTCTTGGGATTAATGGTCAAATGTCTAATTACATGCACCTAAAGTGTTCCAATGGCTTTGAAAGCTACTCCATTGGATTCATAAGACCCAAAAACCTCAAAATAGACTATTCAATCTCTGAAAATGGTCTCCAGCCGACCTAGGCATGACCTCCTCTCCTAGTGGCCCTACGCTTCTTTAATCTTCAAAGTGGAAAAAAAACTTTCAGAAGTGCTCCAACGCCTCTGCAACCTATTCCATCAGCTTCAGAGCATCATAATAATCTTTTAATGACTCTTCTTGAGCCAAAATTGGTCAAAGTATGCCAAATTTATGCTTCCTTCAATTTTTCCTAGGAATCTCCACTAAATCTAGAAAAACTCCAGTTAAGTCTGCTAAAATTGGTAGTGGCACCAAAAATATCAGAACTTCCAGTTGTGCTGCCAAACTTAATCCGTAATTACCTATAGTTTAATTATCATTTAAGTGTGCTTAACTAGTGGTTAGCGCTAAATGCGCATTAACAAAAATTATAATTTGAAAATCAGATTAGTGCTTACTTATGGTGATTAGAGGTTAATAAGCACATTTAAAATGTTAATCCTCCATTAGTCTTTTGCGCTCCATCACGGTCCTGGGGCATGGTCCTGTGGACCAAGGTCTGGCCCTTTAAACCCCCGCCCATACTCATTTCAAAACACAAATAGTTTTCGGTTGCCATAGATTGTAATTCTGATGGTGTAGAGCATGTGGTAAGGTGTAGTTTTAGTGCGGGGGAGGAGTCGGTGCTTGGGGGCCCCTTTATAGATAATAACAGAGCCATCATCATAAATCACCAGGCCAATACGAGATCCAATGAACTCCATAGGGGACGGGGGTTAGGCAAAAGAATATTCGGGGAGAGTGGGGCCCAAATGTCCCTCCTAACATCGGAGGCTAATGAGTCACCGCTTAAATAATAATGGGGAAAGGGAGCTGGTTATTCGAACCTGCCACCCAGTTCCCATCATTTTTTAAATTCAAATTTACCACCATTTCTACATTCAAATTTCAACCATGACTTAAACCACATTTTGGCCTTTGGGCGGGGCACGTGGCAACATCCGGGCTAACCACGTGCCAACTCCCCATTAGTTCATCAAAAACCAAATAAATTGAGCAATGTGCCCATAATTTTGGGCTGATGAGAAATTGAAAAGTGTCATCCTGTCATTGGGCCTTTTAAATCCCAAATTTTTGGATTTTGACCATTTTTTTGAAAAATTTGTCTGTTTGACATGATGATTAGCGGGCTCTAACTTCCTCATACAGACTCTGTTTTGAGTGAAATGAATTGCGTCAAATTCCTGTCGATGGGCCGAATCTGATCATTCTTGTTTGGTGCAATTCTGAGCACTTTTATTTTTTGGAAAAATTTTGCCCCTAATCCAGATTTTGATCACTCCTTCCCACTAACAGGATTTTGCACCCACAAAAGCTGGTTATATGATAAGAGATGAATATTCCTATATTTACCAGGTTTTATCAACTTGATTCTACTTGGAAAAATCACCATGAAAACTACTTGGGTTCACTGACATGCCTTGCCTTGCAAATGGCTTGGCGCTTCAACCAATGTCCTTCCTTTGTTGTTGACCATATCCAACACTCAATGGCTGCTTACTGACTGATAAAACACTTTTTTGTACCAAAACAATCTCTTGGTGCTTGGAAAACTGACTTATGGCCTTCCCACTAAGAATCATGTTCCTCCTTTGCACAAACATGCATTCGATGCAAGCTTCTCCTTGGAAACCATTTTTCCAAGTTAAGCCCATTTGAGTGAACTACAACAATGAGTTCCAACATCAGTAATAATAAGAAAAGAAATGACCATTCTTTTACCTCCACGGTACCAAATTCCACATCTGGAAGAATGCATTTGCCATCTCTTTCCCTTATTGGCGTCAACACATCAAATGGTCTACAATGGCTGCTGCAATCTTGCCTGCAAAATTTTTGGCATCTTGTCCCTCTTTCCATCATCCTCCAGTATTGACATGCTTCTCATGCCATGTTTTGAGAATGAAGGCTAATCATGAGCCTCTCGCTCAAGAGTGGACCTTCCCAAAATCCTGCGATATCTTGTCACAAACACAACCATCAATCTGAGAAAACACATCATGCAAGAAACATAACTTGACGACATATCCTTTTGCTCCTTCAAAGCAAAAAATGTCACATCATCTGAACATTGCCATGTACTCTTACATCTTGGTGTAAAAACTCATATACCAAACACAAGTCGACAAAACATGCCTCTTCAAACAACTGAATCTCAAGTCAAACATAAGCATGTGTAACAATTTGACGATTCTTTCCCCAAAACAAAACAAAAAACCACACCTCATGAAACACTTTGTCAACATCTCCCTTTCATATTTGGAGACAAAATCAACTCTTCCAAGTCGATATGACATGCATGTAACAATCAATCGACCAACACAAGTCGACATTCATGCATGTGCAAATGATCAACTCTCTCAAGTTGACAACATACATGTTAAACAAAGCATTCATCCCACACAAGGCGATCACTCATGCATGTTCATACACACGAACTCTCATAAACGTATAAATGCTTCAACTCTCTCACAAGTACAACCATAAGTACAAGAACCCCATTCATATGTACATGTACTTAAAGAGCTGAAATGATAAATTTTGCGGCAACAAAATGAGTCAACATACTCCACTTTCAAAACACATTCTTGGTGTAAACATGCAACATACATTAAATTGGAAAAGAAATGCATCAAACATCAAAAGACATGAAAGGCCTTAATTGGATAAGAAATCTAACCATCTCTTACCAAACCATTTCAATGGTGCTTATTTCACCTGCACTTCATCATCATGTGAATCATCTTGACCCACATCAATTATGGAATCTTCTTTTCCATTTTTTTCAAGATCTCTTTCCACCTTCTTCATATGTCGTGGATGACTTGTTGGATACAAATTCCAACACTTGTCTACAAGATGACCTTCCTTATGGAAATGAGTGCAAAATAATTGCATGTTCTTGTCAACAAGGTTTTCTTTATCCAATGGATCTTTGGCTTTATGCCTCCTTTACTTTGAAAGTTTCATGTGCATGGCTATATTCTTCCAACATCTTGAAACATTATGGTTATTAAAACCACAAAGGCACATGCAAACTTTCTCCAAGTCTTACCATGTTTAACATAATCAAAAGCAACTTGATTAAAAGGATATTTATATCTTGAACATTCACCTTTGTCGCCTTCTTAAGGAGGTGAATTTGATGAGGTAGTGGCTTTCTTCGGAATATGAAAAATTCATTCAATGACCTTAGAGCTTTCAACATCCTCTTGTTTGCCATTCTCATTAGCTGCATGCTTATGAGCATCTTCTTGGAAAGTGGTTGTAAGACTTTTTCGTTCCTCATGAACACAATCTTCACAAGCTTGAGGTAAAGAACATGAAATGAAAGTCCTTCTTGGAACACCTTCATGTGCCTTCATGGATTTGAAGCATTCTCCATCATGTTGTCCATAACCAAGACCCAAATACTTACGCCTTTCCTCAACAACAATTGGCTCAACTATGCCTTGTGCATGTTTTCCTAATCCTTTACATTCATAGCCCATTTTCATCAATAATTTGGACGCTATTCCTCTAGTGTGTCTTTCAAAAGAACCTACACATTCATCTTGAGAAGAAATAGAAGATAAACTTGAATTGCATACCTATTTTTCATGCACATACCTGGCTAGTGTTTCTGTGCAATCATGGATTTGAGTCTCCATCTCATGCAACCTTGCTAGATTTTCATTTGAAATATGGATCTGAGTCTCCATCTCATGCATATTTTCAAGAAGTTCTTGCTTCTCCTCCTTCATGGCAATCAAATTCTCTTGAAATATAATTCTCTCCTTTTTATCTTCATACATCTCTTGCACCATATCATTCATGATGTAGAGCTTCTGCAACATCTCTTTATCAAAGAGTTTTGCTAAGGAATATTGACTAGAAACAATGCTTAATGAAGTTGAAATCATACCTACAATGCATACAAAGCTTCTTTGTTGTGAATTGAGAACTAAACTCTCAATCTTGACCATCTCCTTCACACATAAACTTGCACACAGTTAAATTCTCCTTGCACAAATTCAAAACCAATCGCTAATTCTTCTAGCTAACCTTGGCTAAAATGAGCTAAACTATTGCTCTGATACCAACTTGATATGAATATGGGAAAACTAGTTTTGTTGTGCTAGCTCCCTCATCAATTAAATAAAAATGTGTTTAGGATCGTCTAAAATTAGCCAATTGTGAATGGGTTTATGTGTCAAGTTTCTGTGTTTTTTATGAGAATTTTAAGAGTTAATTAGCTTTTAAAAACTAATGTACAGAAAATAAAATGCAGAGAAATAACACACGTCAATCACATTACACAATAGTTGATAATGGAGTTCACCCCTCCTAGGATACATCTCCATGGACCTGCTTCAACTGCCTAGGCCCTCTTGGGATTAATGGTAAAATGTATGATTACATGCACCTACATTTCTCCAATGGATTTTCAACCTTCACCATTAGATTTAGAAGACCCAAAAACCTCAAAATAGATTATCAACCTCTGAAAATGGTCTCCAACTAACCTAGGCATGACCTCCTTTCCTGGTGTCCCTGGGCTTCTCTAATATTCAAAGTGGCAAAAACACTTTCATAAGTGCTCCAACACCTCTACAACCTATTCCATCAGCTTCAGAGCATCAAAATCATCTAAGAATGAATCTTCTTGAGCCAAACTTGGTCGAAGTATGCCAAAGTTATGCTTCCTTCAAATTTTCCTAGGAATCTCCACTAAATGTGGAAAAACTCTAGTTAAGTCCGCCAGAATTGGTAGTGGCGCAGAAAATATCGGAACCGCCAGTTTAATTAGAAAATTTATCTGAGATTAGTGCTGGTTTAATTAGCATTTAAGTGCGCTTAGCTAGTGGTTAGCGTTAAACACACATTAACAAAAATTCTGATTTGAAAATCATATTAGGGCTTGATTATGGTGATTAGCGGCTAATAAACACATTTAAAATGTTAATCCGCCATTATTATTTGGCACTCCACCACGGTCCTGGGGTGTGGTTTTGTGGACCAAGTGTTGGCCCCTCAGGGTTGGCCCTTTAAACCCCCTCCCTACGCATTTCAAAACATAATAAGTTTTCGGTTGCCATAGTTTGTAAGTCTAATGGTGTACAACATGTGGTAAGGTGTATTGTTAGTGCGTGGGAGGTTGTAGGTTCAACCCTGACCTATTCCCTTCCATATATAAAATTTTCCTGCCATTTCTAAATTCAAAATTTGACCATGACTTGAACCACATTTCGGCCATTGGGAGGGGGGGGGGCACGTGGCGACCTCCAGGCTAGTCATGTGTCAACTCCCCATTGGCTCATCAAAAACCAACCAAATTTCGCCATGTGCCTAGAATTTAGGACTAATGATAAATTGGAAAGTGTCATCCTATCATTGGGCCTTTGAAACCCAAAGTGTTGGATTTTGACCCTGTTTGACCATTTTTTTGAAAAAATTGCCTATTTGACATGGCGATCAACGGGCTCTAACTTCCTCATACAGACTTTGTTTTGAGTGAAACCAATTTCGCCAGATTATTTTCAATGGGTTGGATCCATTCGTTCTAGTTTGGTGCAATTCTAAGCACTTTTTATTTTTTGAAAATTTTTGCCCCTAATGCAGATTTTGATCATGGTTGGAGTTAGATGATTGTAGAAAATTTAAATGGAAGGCCTAAACTGTGGTTGAGAAGAAGGATGAATAGACACGGGATCTAGGGTGAATAATTCGACCAAACATATGCTCACAATGAGGAATCATTGCAACAACATGCACGTTATATAGAAATACTCAGCAAGGCATAAAATTATTATAACGTTAACTAATAAATACAAAAACTTCCCAAAATTGATTTGAGTCAGGATAATTATGATGACTGGGACTCATGCCTTAGTTAAATTACATGAATGAATCAAAAATTAGGTTATCATTATGGCCAATTAATGGGGAATGATGACATAGCTGGAAAACAAATAATCAAAATTTGTGAGAAGGTATTATGGGAAGGATTATAATAATGACTCAAAAAGACTTAGCCAATTATGACAGAATTTGACAGACATGACATCTGCCATGTGCGCCCCCCCCCAAACCACAATCAGTTGTGGTGGGTCGCAACTAGCTAAAACTAACAAAACTGACACAACTACACTTATTATCACAACTACCATAAATAATTAACATGACTGACTCAATCCTACTCCTAACTATGACCTCGTTTTAGAGATTCACAAGTAGCTAAAAAAATTATTAGCCATAGTAATGTTTAAGGCATGCACCATTCACCCATTCTAGCAAAATAACTCCATCCAATTTCACGAGCTTGACAAAACTTGAATCATGTATCTCTGCAATAATGAAAGGCCCAAACTAGTGCATTTGTAGATTTCTTAGATGCTTCAAATATTTGTTTTCATAGAGAAAGACTCGATTGCCAAGAGAGAAGGACTTCTTCTTTATGTGTCGTTCATGTCAAGCCTCTAGTGCTCCTTCTCAATGTTTGGGTGGAAATCTGCCATAAATATCTCTTCATCTAGTTCACATAGCTCCTATAGTCAGTCTGTGATAGATTCATCATATGTAATCTTAGTAGCCCGTGCAATAAATATATTAGGGAGAATAAAATCAATTGGTACTACAACTTCCCAACCATAAACAAGTTGGAACATAGTATACTCATGCAATTGATTCAGAGTAGTGTGATAGGCACATAATGTAGCTAGAACGCATTCATCCCAATCATCCCTATTTGAAAAATAGATCTTAGTAAGTCCCTTCTCCAAGATTTTATTAAAAGATCCAATCATGCCATTTTCTTGCAGATGATAGATATTGCTCTTATGGTGTTGAATCATAAAGTTCCATAGAAATGTTTCAAAGGTCTCATTAATGAAATGTGATCCTTGATCACTCGTAAGGCTCTTGGGGCACTCAAAGTGATTAATTATATTCTCAAAGATAAATTGTGTAGCAGTATCAGTAGTATATTCTTTAACAATTGCAAATTCAACCTAGTGCGTTAAGTAGTTTGTACCCATAATGATATATCAGACATGATAATGTTGGATAGGGGGATTGATGGGATTGATGGGGCCCACAAAATTGAAGACCCACTTTTCAAAATATTTGAGTGCTCAGACAGGATTTAATGGAAGTTCAACCTGTTGTGACGGCCAACCAACTCATTAGAAAACATCACATTTCTTGGCATACTCTTTTTCATCCTTGAATAGAGTGGGCCACCAAAGCCCAACTTGCAGTACTCTCCTTGCAGTGGGTTTCCCTCCTACATGGTCTCCCACAACACCGAAATGGTGCTCCCCTAGAACATATTCTTTCTCATGATCTAAAACACATCAGTGCAGGATATGGTCTAGCCCCATTTTTCATAGTTTCCCTACAATAAGCTAATAATTGGAAACCCGAACCACCATATGTCTTTTCTAATTTATTTTGTAATCATCAGGGAATTTACCAATGGAAAGGAATATGGAAATATCTTCCAGATAATCAGGAACTGCTTCAACCCAGAATAAGTATGCACAAGGAAGTTGGGCATCCGTCGATCCTCCTGCTTCACCTGACTCCAAGTGAGAAACATGGTCAGGTCTGATATTAGTTGGCTCAGGTTTTATAATAACTTCAGATGTGAATTCCTGGAATAAAAAAATCCACCTGAATATCCTTCCTTCCAAGATAAGTTTATTCCCCAAGTATTTTAATGTGGAATGATCAGTAAATTATGTACAAGGGCCTCCAAGTAGATAATTTTTGAATTTATGAAGCAAATACACCATAGCAAGGGCCTCTCTTTCTTTAGTTCTATAATTATTCTATGTCGTGGAGAGCTTCCTACTGGCAAATTAAATAGGATGATCTAAGTTACCCTCACCTTAATGAGCTAGAATGGCACCTAGAGAAATTCCAGAAGCATATATGTGTACATGGAATTCCGTGTTCCAATCTGGATAGATCAATATTGACGCACTAGAAAATTTTTCCTTCAAAGAATCAAATGCAGTATCACATTCATTAGTCCACACAAAGTGTTATTATTTTTGTAGCAAATTTTCCAGAGGAGCAATGATCAAAGCATAATTGTGAATAAATCGAAGATAACAACATGTATGCCCAAAATTGGATCACAATTGTTTGACCCTAGTGGGTGGCGGCATATTCAAAATTACTGCAACTTTGGCTAGATCTATGCAAACTCCATCGTTGAAAAATTCTAGCCAAGAAGGGTACCAAAGGGGACAACAAAAATACATTTTTTAGAGTTTAAAAAGGTTTGAAATTTCCAACAACAATCAAATATCACCTGCAAGAGACTGGAATGTTATTTCAAAAGACCATATACAGTCTAGTCATCCATATAAACTTCCAAAAATTTATGAATATACTCTCAGAAAGCTGAAATAACAATCCTTTATAAAATAATTAAAGCATTATTAAGACCGAATGACATGAAATGATAGCACTACAAGAAAAAAGGACATTGGTGAGGGTCATGCTTGTGACGGAACTTTAAGGTCCATCACCAATGTCACATATGGTGATGGTCCTTAAAAAAGCTTCACTATAAGTGTAAATAGTGATGTTCCTTTAAGGTTCATCACCAAAACCATTTTCAATGACACTTTTGGTGAGGGTCATTAAAGGCCCATCACTAATTCTCTCTTTGGTGACACTTCTAGTGATGAAATTTTAATGACCCTAACTAATGCTCTTTTTGTTACTTTTGGTGACGGTCAGAAAATGTTCATCATTGTTGATCATTCCATTGAGTTTTTTATGACGCTATGTCCTTGTTAATATATTTTTTGTCAAAAGATAACGATTTAAGACCATTATTGTGGAGTATTTTTTATAATATGTGCAATGCCATAGTGGTTAGAGTCAATGAATTTTTTAAGAAGTAATTAGTGTGTATCATTTCCCTCAAGTAATGACTAGTCGAATAGATTTTTCCTATGAGTCAGCACATGATTCATATCTATTAAGTTTATTATCTAGCGAATTCCCTTTAGATAAATTTCCACTAGTGAGTGTAGGAAATATATTATTTAATACTTAATCAAACTCTGTCATTTTTATTAATGAGAAATACCTAACACTCCTCAATAATTTGGGCACACCTTAAATTAATGCTTTGGCACACACTAACATTTCTTAGCACCTCACATGTCTTGGAACATCTTTGTACCTAGAACATATTGTCATGACATTGATGCCAAAGCACATGGTGGCATGCGCTAGCACAACATAGAACTCTCCTAATATGTGTTGGCATGCACGTAGTCCCTAGCATGCCCTGTAACACCTTGGTTGCATGCATTGACATGCATTAGCACTTGGCATGTATTGGGACCTATTATTAGTGTGGATATCATGCCCCTTTTGAAAAAGATAAAGTCTTGACTTATTAACCCTATTATGTGTTCATTTCCTTGCATTTTATCTTGGTTCTTCCTTTTGTTGCCTTGACACTTCTTGACACATATTGACAAACCCTGGCACCCTGCACATCCTTAGCACCTGGCATGTATTGGCATATCTTGGCACTATTTGGAACATATAATTATCACACCCTAGAACTCCCTAGCACACTTTGGCACTTCTTGACATGCCTTGATATTCCCTAGCATGCCTTACCAATGCTTAGCATACTTTGGCACTCCCTCCTTGGCATGACAACTAGCATTCATTAACACTAGTCCTTGGGACATGTTCCTCATATTCATTAACTTCCATCATTGCATGGTTTAATATTCAATTTATTTTATATCAAATTTTGGAAAGTAGATGAGAAGCAACAAAGGAAGACTTGGCACTTAGAATGCACTAAGACTTTGCACTTGGCACCTATTGGTGCCTAGTGTTGGTGTGCCTAGCATGCCCCTCTTGGAAAAGGTAAATTGATGACTTATTAACCCTCTTATGTGTTCATTTCCTTGTAGTTTAACTTTTTTATCCCTTTTTTTTCCTTGACAATCCATGGCACGCATTGTGACACCCTTGCACATCTTTGCATGCCTTATCACTTGGCACATATTAGCATGTTTGACATGTCTTCGCACTATCTGACACATCTTAGCTTTCCCTAGCACACATTGGCACTCATGTCATCATAGCTAGCCTTTACCTTTTTTCACGACTTGGGAACCCAATCAAGTCCTTGGCTACTGCAGATCATGTGACAACATTGGCCTGCTTCAACCGCAACAACTTGACAAATTGCACCTACTACAAGTAGATTGTGCCTTGTTCACCTAATAACTTCCTATAACTCATATTATTCCACTCATGTCCAAGCTCAACTTGTCCCACTTAACTATTTACCAAGACAACGATCACATGATCTAGCCATGGCCATAAAACAAGTAAGAAACATAGCTTACACAGGCAATATTTCACATGTATGTTCAGTTCATATAAACAGTAGAACATTAACTGAGAGTTTGCAAGAACCACAAGATGCACAAGGCACATTGCAAGATATAAGCTGAGACAATGCAATTGCCCCAAAACTTATACACAAAAATGTACAATATGCAATTATCTAGAATAGTTTAAAACATGAGCATGCAGCCAAAGTGTGCTGCATATCATATAAAAAAAATTTGCTAACGGAAAAATAATTTTGTTCCTAGCACAAAGTGATATCCCTATGTCTAAAATTGCTATGTCGAGCCTCGTATAACAATCGTAGGCTTGCCTCCTGTAAACCCTATTCTAAACTTCTCCTAACACACTTCGTCCTTAGCACACTTGAATTCTCTAACACTCCCCACACACACTCTTATTTGTTCCTTTCCATGCATTTTGACCTAGTTATATCCCTTGATATTCCCCGACACTCCCTAATACTCTAGTTCAGCATGTATTGACATTGCCCGGCATGTGTTAGCATGCCTTTTCATTCCTTTGCATGCCTTGACCCTCCCTAGCTATCAAGCCCTCACAATTACCCTTAATTAATTTTCAACTTGGGAACCCAACCAAGCCCTCGCTTGACTACAAGATATTGACCAAGTTATAGTTACTACAAGTAGACTATGTTGTTGAATTGTGTATCTTGGGAGGTACTCCACAAGCCTAGTGAGATGGGTTTGTGTGAGTTTGGTCACAAAATGATTTGTGGGAAAAGAAGCCAAGCAAAGGGATTTTGGACCTAAGATGGGGATTAAAATCTAAAATAGAATAAAAAAGGAAAATTAATATTTCCTAAGGTCTAAATGGATAAAACCCGTAATTTCTAGAGGGTTCCTAAGAAATCTAGAAAATTTATTTAAGGAGTCCTTAGGATGAAGGAAATAACATAAACTGAGAAGGAGTTCATTTGACCAAGGAGGCAAAGAGAGATGTAGTCCTAAAGAGGCCATGATCATTAGCATGTCTAGCATTCATTAAGATGCCTCAGTATGATCTGGCATGCTCTAATATTAAAGTTATTTGAGATCAAATTTTGGAAAGTAAAAGAGAAGTAACAGAGGATGATTTGGCACTTATAATTCACTAACACTTTGCACTTGACACTTATTTGCACGTAGTTTTGGTGTGCATAGAATTCCCCTCTTGGAAAATGTAAATCGATGGCTTATTAACCCTATGATGTGTTCATTTCCTTGTATTTTAACCTTTTTCTCATTTTTGTTTCCTTGATAGTCCCTGGCGTGTATTTTCACACCCTTTCACATCTTGGCATGCCTTATCACTTGACCCATCTTAGAATATTTGACATGCCTTCGAACTATCTGACACATGTTAGCATTCCCTAGGATGCCTTGGCACTCATGCCCTCACAACTAGCCTTACATTTTTTCACAACTTAGGAACCCAATCAAGTCCTTAGCTACTGCAGTTCATGTGAAATTGGTCTTCTTCAGCTGTCACAAATTGATCAATTGCACCTACTATAAGTAGATTTGCCTTGTTCACCTAAGAAATACCTATACCTCATGTTAGGCCACTTGTCCAAGCTGAAATTTTCCCACTTAATAAATTACCAAGACAATAATTACATCTAGCCATGGCCATAAAACAACTAAGGAACATAGCTTACATAGGCAATATTTCACATGTATGTCTAGTTCATATAAACAGTAGAGCATTAACTGAGAGTTTGCAAGAACCACAAGATACACAAGACACATGAGATATAAGTAGGCACAAGATGAGTGCCCCAAAACTGATACACAACAATGTACAATATGAAATTGTCTAAATAGTTTAAAACATGAGAATTCGACCAAAGTGTACCACATGTCATATAAAAATAACATATAAAGGAAAAATAGTGTTGTGCTCAACACAAAGTCTCCCTTTGTTTAAAAATTATTTGTCGAGCCCCTTATCACAATCATAGGCTTTCCTCTTGAAAATCCTATAATGAAATTATTCTAACACACTTCATCCTTGGCACACTTTAATTCACTGACACTCCCTGGCACACACTCTTATTTGTTCATTTCCATGCATTTTTACCTAGTTCCCCCTTGTAACGCCTCAACACTCCTGAACACTCCTCAACATGCATTGAAATCGTCCAAAATTTGTTAGCACACCTTTTCATTCCTTGGAATGCCCTAACCCTTCCTAGTTATCATGCCCTCACAACTACCCTTACTTAATTTTCAACTTGGGAACCCAACCAAGTCCTCGCTTGACTATAGTAGCTTGACCAAGTTACGATTACTACAACTAGACTATGTTGTTGAATTGTGTAGCTTGGGAGGTACTCCACAAGTCTAGTGAGATGGGTTTGTGTGAGTTTGGCCACAAAATTATTTGTGGGTAAATAACCCAAGTGAAGGGGATTTGGATACGAGATGGGGTTTAAAATCTAAAATTAAATTAAAAAGAAAAAAATTATATTTCCTAAGGTATAAGTAAATAAAGTTCGTAAGTTCTAGAGCATTCTTAAGAGGCCTAGCTAGGAAAATCTATTTAAGGAGGCCTTAGTATGAAGGCAAGAACATCAAGTGAGAAGGATATCATTTGATCAAGGAGGCCAAGAGAGATGTAGTCCTAAAGTAGGCCGAGTTAGAGGGTTGAGTAGGCGTTTCTAAAGGGAGGCCATGATCATCCACTAAGAGTAAGATCATCATGTGAGGGTTCACAAGAATGTCACATACCTTAATGGGTTTGAGATAGGAAGTAGGATGGAATATTGTTGGTTCTCTTCTGGAAGATCAACTAAAAGAGAGGCAACTCATGAGAATTTTGGCATGTTATTTCAGTGGTGTTTTTGTGTGAAGGCCACATCAAATTTTGAAATAGTAGAGAGGGTTGAGACCCTACCTTGTGGTGGTCACTAGGTTGCAAGGTATGTGATAAAGACCAACACAAATGGAGGAAGGTCTACACTATAATTTAGGGCCAAAACAGAAGTAGTCATAGGTGTAATATTGACTAAGGTAACCATAGTTTGAGGG